>BOPP01000084.1:380711-409801 GCA_017312745.1 Gryllus bimaculatus
GTACCTTGACGACGGAGCGCTCGAGGTCGGAGTTGTGGCGCGGGTGGTGCTGCGCGCGGCGCCGGGCGTCCAGGAGCACGCCGTCGGGCACCGCGATGCCGTCCTTGTTGAGGCGGTTCAGCGCCAGCCGGTCCACGCGGAACGCCTCCTCGGGGATCTTGCCGCCGCGCTGCGGCAGCACTTGCTCGCGGAAGATCTGCCGCTTCGTCTGCAACAACGCAACGGACGCTCACGTTTAGCAACATTCTATGCTGCAGGTCCCCCTCCCCTCACAAACAGTAAAAACAGTTGGGCAAAATATGTACTTAAATTTCTAAAAGACACATTAAAGTGAACAAAATACTAATGTATGTATTAAAATTGTACGTTCCTTATGAAGATATTTTAAAATAATTATTTAAAAAGTGACAAATGCACCCACTGGTCCGACAAATCATTAATTAATCAATGATTACGTTGTAAATATTAGTTAAGTTTTAAAGAAACGCCTAATTAAAATATAAAATTTCTCACCGTACGACATTATTGTACGCAATTTAGTTTTGGCTTCATGAATTGCAGATACAAATAAATAAATTTATTGCACCTTAAATATTGTTATTGTTATTTAGCATTATTATGAAAATAGTAATTGCTTTACTCTCTTATTACTTATTATCTTCTATTACAAATGAATAATTTAGTTAAAAGTGTATTTCGTTTAAATAAAATATGTTATTTTTGCTCATATAAATTGTTGAGAACATTCTAAACCAATAAATGATGTTCAAGCAACCTGTATTTTTTATCTGAATTTGTTCTCTGATTATTTTGGTCCTAAAATTGCCGATTAGATCACAATATGAACAGTATTTGTGCTTTTAAATGTGTGATTGACTAACTTGATTAATTAACACGATTTTTTATATAGGAAAATGTATTTGCAGAAAAACGAATACAAGTTAAACATGAAATTACTTGACTTCAAAATAATGGTCACGAATTAAACAAGAACTAGAGCAGTTAGAAAGTCGAAAAATGTTGTGTTCGTGACAAGCGTGACTTTAGAGTAAGAAAAAGTGGAGAACAGAGAGAGCAAAGCTGTGAACAGGGCAGAAAGTTCAACAAAAAGAATGTACAAAAAGATGTAGCATATGGGATTAATGTTAATCTTCCTCAAATGAGAAAGACATTTTCCTTTCCGAGTACCATTCGTACTCTACATTCATATCTGAGTCTTACTATTGAATTTTTCTTCAAACCAGATTGTCACGATTTTCATTCAGTGTCAGAATGTCAATTTATAATAATGAATTAAGAAATCAATTGCATCCTACTAAGAAACTCATATTCCCAAATTAACTCTTACTGAATATGCTGAAAATAGTAAATAAAGTACAGTCGACTTAGGTTATAGTAAACGTCCGGGGACTAACATTTTTGTTTCACTATATCAGATGTTTACTATATCCGATGATGCCAAAATAAAATGTAATTTCTCAACAATTATTTCCAATTGTTTGTTTCGTACATTTTCATTAGTAATTTCTCTATATCCTTCTCCAGAATTCGTGCTTTCTCCATACTTGATTCTGCATTCTCCACTGGTATCGTAATGCAGTTTTGACACCTTTCAATACTTCTAGCACTCTTGGAATCCCCACTCACCGAAGCCTTTTTACTCGCCTAATAGCATAGAATATCCTTCCTAGCGGCATGGTGCAAGCGCCAAATGAAAGGAGTTCCCTTTTTCACGCGATGCGGGGGGAGGGGGGTTGCCAAGCTGCGGTGCTGTGGCAGTCGCGCGTTTCCTGTCGCCAACATAGAACACAACGCGCCTTGTTCTGGGAATATCAACATTAAGCTTGAAACTAAAGCAAGCAATCGCGTGTCACTGCCGCCAGTTCAGCCCACACAGGACATGGCCTTTGTTTCTGCAGTGTATCTGAGTGGCATGAGGTTATCAGTAGGTTCCCATTCCCTGGCCCAATACCTTTACCTCAGGAAATATAGCCAATATCATTTTCAAGCCGCCCAGTTTTAAAATTTGTGGCAGTGAAGAGATTTATGATATTCGTATTCTTTTACAGGAAGGAATTAACTTCCAGGTCGTTGTATTTCCTATAGCCGAGGTTCAGGTTTACTATAACCGAATCTTCGTATGCTTATTTGAAATGTAAGTGAAAAGGGGCCAGTGCCTTAAGTTCACTGAATGCGAGGGTTCACTATATCTGAGTTCACTAAAACCGGAGTCAACTTTAGTTTTTTTTAAACGTATGACATAAATGACTTCTTATGTACGATAGAATAAAATACTTGATTATTCAAATTAAACAATATTGATCTTTTGCAGCACATATTCAGCGACTAGGTATGCAATTACTTACTGGAAGTCAAAGGCGACCATTAGAAAATGTATTAACATTCTATTCACACGCCTTGTAAACGAAAATAACTATCCAGGAATTCAATGAAATTATCTACGCATTCTCATCTGTCTGCGGTCAATTTTTGTATGATAGATTACCCAAGAGGCTCTCTGTCACTGCGATATCAGTGTCAACAGGGCGAGCAGACAAGTGTCACGGTCCTCAATATATACAAAGCTACGTTACTACACCACCAACATATTTCTCCGACGCTGACACCAAGTTCCATACTGAACACAAAACAAGTTTTATTAAGTAACTCACAGAAAGACAATCGATGGACGGAAGACTTTTTTTCTCGCCGCGTGCCCTTACATTTACGCCGCTCCGCACCGATCTTTGTTGTCGAGCAGGTGACGGAGGCGGCGGCGCCCGGAGCGGCGCCAGGTTAAGTGGCGCGCTAAACGGGCGTGCGCCGCCGCCGCCGCCGCGTGGCGGGAGCGAGCGGGGAAAGTTTTTCGCCGCTCGTTTCACACTTGGGAAGCTCCGCGCGGAAGAGCGTCTGCCACCTCCCCTCCTTGCGCCTCTCCCACCGCTCCCCCCACCCCTTGGCGCGTCCGGACGCCCGCGGGCGCCCCACCCCTCTCCGCCACCAACGGGCCTCGTCGGCTAGTTTCCGCGGACTCCCAGCGCGCCAGCGGTGCGTCGTGAGTGCTGGCGGCGACGACCGAGTGCCGTTTATGTAAGGCTGGAGCGCACGGCGCGGCGCGGCGTGCGCAGCGCCCACGCGCCCTATGCGGGGGCATACGCTGAACACAGAACGGAAAGATCATTGGTTGGGTCAAAGGAGAACTCTGGCAGTCGGCTGCTCTGGTCGGTAGTTTTCCGTGGCTTATTCGACCGATGCAATCCTGATCGATTGATGATTTTAGCTCAAAGACAATATTGTCTCTGGCTCTGCAGGGATTCTGAAAGGGAGGTCGTGTCTTTCGTCGGTGGCGTATTTTCAATACTAACTACATAGCTAGGTCGAATTTATCCGCTGTCTGGAGGAGAATTCTAGCGGCCGAATGCTCTGATCGGTAGTTTTCCGTGGTTTCTACGACCTATACCAGGTGAATGGCGGAACCTTATCAAACGAGCGCGGATCGCGCGAGATCTTTCCTTCCTCAGTCTCGATTCCTTCCTTCTCACCACTCAAGTGCATGCGCTACACTTCCATACAGCCAGTAGAGATAAGCGTTGAGCTTATTCGCGCTGATAGAGATCCTTGGAAGGGGAATCGAACTCAATTGAAAACTCTCTTCTTCGGGATTAGAACTCATATGGAATGAGTAGCAATTACAGGAACGGCATTTCTTAAAGAAGAAAGAAGACATTACAAAGAGGTTGAAACTTTTGCACTAAAATAAACTTTATTTTTGTATTTAAGGATAAAGTATTTCTGGCTGTAGCATTTCAATTTCTTTCTAATTGGAATATAAACCGAAAACATGAAAGACGTCAATAAATACGAAGTACATTAATTTTATGTATGTTATTTTTATTTTCATGAATTACAAATTTTAATCTTGTATAAAAGACATGCAAGTCACAGCTCATAATTCTTTTACATTATTTAAAAATCTCCATGAACAATTTTGAATAATCTGGATTTACGTAATTTCGTTTGTGCCTCCTCAGGGTAGTTTAGAATACTCGTAAGTTTGAAAACGGTTGTAAAAGTGAATTTAGAACACTTGAATGTCGAAGTATTATAAGTGTTATTAGTTATACAATTTTCTTTTAATTATAATTAATCTCATTAAGAAAACGTGTTTTTATTCTGACTTCTTTAAAATAACTTAATTTTATTTATTTTTTGTTCTCTTCTCTAAAATTTGCTTTTTTGGAATTATGTGCTTTTTAAGGAATGGTGGTGATACGAAGTGCGATTTTCGTGTTTAGCCCACTGTGTTCTATGAAAACGAGGCCTCGGTCGGCGCGTGCACCGGAACTGGACCGGAAATACATTGGGGAGCAATTTGTTGGGCGGGGAAGTTCATTTCTGGAGCGGAAACGTATCATTTTACCATTCTACTT
The DNA here is from genome assembly GCA_017312745.1 of Gryllus bimaculatus. NCBI lineage: Eukaryota > Metazoa > Arthropoda > Insecta > Orthoptera > Gryllidae > Gryllus > Gryllus bimaculatus. The sequence continues at coordinate 385,142 of BOPP01000084.1, forward strand.
GTTCGGTTTTGTACCAATATTATCGATCATTAGATGAAAGGTTAGAACATACTTCTTCTGGCTAATGACTTTTTATGGTTAACTGTTGGTGTGAGACTTAAATCTGTTTCCCAAACAGGTGTTGCAAATGTGACGAATCGTTATGGTAAAGGAACGCCTACATCTCACGTCTTACATGCAGTCAAGAAGGCGTTAGTTATTTGCGGAAGATGTCGAAAACTTCACAGTAAAATGAGAAATTTCTCTGTAATACGATAAAAAGAATATTGTGGATAACGAAAATACTCCTTGATAATATACCTGCCCTACAAGTGAAAAGAAAATATTCATAAGCATCTTACGCGAAGTAAAATGTAAAAGTTAATATCTGAAACGTCTAAAGTGTAATTTTGCATGTGAAAAGCGCTAGAGTTTAATTTTATTCTGAATAAAAATTATTTGTTACTGTTCTTAGTGATATTGAAGGATTTCGTATGCTACAGCTACACGACGACATGAAAAACCATTTTCGTAGATTCTATATCCATTTAATGGATATAAATACAGGCCTTCGTTGAACTATTTATATTGCATTCATGAACTTTTCGTGGCCGTTTTATCAAAAATACATAAAATTCCCCCACAGATTTTCGGGTCAGCCTGTCTTTGAAACGTTTTGCCAAATCTTCACGTAGAAATTTACTTCTGGCGTTCTTTTAAGATTCAGGCTTTATTGTACTGGAAAAATATAATTAACCAGCATATCTCTAATACAAGCTAAAATAGCATAAATCTTATTTAATATTAAGACTTTAAATATAAATACTTTTAAATTATATAACAAGAAAAATAATCTCAGTGGTAATATATATTACTAGCGCATCCGTTTAGGAACTCCCGCTTGTTAAACCTCACTCTCTTCCTTATCCTTTCATTTCCATAATTAGAAGGAAAATTGTTAACGAAACATGTTTATTTGTATAAATAATGTATAAAGGTAACTTCCCACGTATTTATAAAATTTCAAATACAAAAAAAATGCAATTGATGTTTTAAACAAATTTTCATTAAACATTTATTCAGTATTACAAACGTTCCTGGAACGATTCACAACGCGTTCTTAAAACATTTGAAACAATTAATTGTTTTTACAATTAAATTTTGAAACAACAAAAAATAAAAAAAATCATTAGCTTATTGCTTTCCTTGTTAATCACAAAAATATTAGAAAAATGTTTTATTTTTGAGAAAGCTACGTAAATTTTGTCATGCGAAAATGCAGGGTCAGGCCAGTGCAACCCTATCTATGTAATATTATTTAACTTCATTTCCTAACAGAGGGGTACATCCGTGCAATTTAATCGCATGTATCAAGTAATTAGTTTAATTTCACATATACTTTCATATTCTTCACGTCTCTGAACAGTGGAGTAGTATCATACAGAAGAGGAGTTTTGTTTGCCCGTTTTTGTGGTTCGTTACGGATGCGCGCGAATGCAGCTAACGGTTAGCATCCTTGTGACAAATGCGAACACTTGTTGAGTCGAAGCCTAGATGAAGAATCACAAAAAAAGTTTATTGCTTTGAAAATAACTTCAAATTGTATGCAAGTGCAAAGTGTAAAGCAATTTCAATGACAGAATTTGGTAAATTAATTGTTGATGAAAATATTGCAACTTAGTCATTTCACAAACTCCCAGAAAACTCTTTCATTAAATTACATTTTTAATTTACAATTAAATTTCAAAAATAATAATTTCCCATCTTCATTTCTCTCGTCCATGAATGTGTATTGACTGAAATTAGCAGAGTTTGAAATTTTAGGGGTAAGCGAAAAAAAAAATAGATTTTGAATACGAATAATATGAACGTTTAGTGTTTAGTAAATACGAGTATTTGTGGTGTGGTACCATACCAAGTTCATGATTAATGTCGGTTACGTCACAAACGTTTCACAGAAACAACAATGTCAATACTTACCTTTGTGTATTGCGTAGAAATGTATCGTGAAAATGACACATGTAGTGACATGTCAGTATTCATCGTAGTTCCTTCTGCAATTATTACAGGTATACAACACTTATACATTACGACAAAACACACAAACGGTTGCACTACACGTATAAAACATATTTATCTGTGTCCAGCCACTAGTAATACTTCTAAAAGTTGCTGCGAGCGTGACGTTACAAAGAGGGTCATGGAAGCAGGCCGTTTAATACCGAAAAGCGCCAACCCAGCAAAAATTTAATAGAATGTCTAATAATATCTCATTCTGTAGATTGACGGAATGAGAAACGTTTCTTTAAGGCCTGGACTCAAAAGTTAAGTTTTTAAGGTCCTACTACGCTTTGTTTAGTTGTTTAACTGCATAGATTTTGACAATGCTATCGAGCATTGCGGGTTGCATTTGATTTGAATATTTAGATAGGTTTTTTGCAACAAAATCTTCATATTTTTGATGTCAAAATGCAATTCGTCCCGTTTCCGTGAAATTATTTTCCTTTAGAGACCATATTTATAAAGATTGGTTGCTTGCGTGAGTCGCAAAATATTATAGGAGACGATTTGTCTTTTAAAGTGCTTTCATTTTCATTTACTTACTTATTAGATATTCGTATTTAATAAATAATATTTCTACTTGAAAATAACCCCCAAATTATGACATATTTTGAAAATTCAATATTAGAGAATAATTAAAAAAAGCGACATGTCATCAATCAAAACTAATTCTAATTATAGACACGACACACACACAACACACACACACCACACATATATTATATATATATATATATATATATATATATATATATATATATATATATATATTATATATTTACATTGTATTTTCAAGATACATAAGGTGAGTCCAAAGTCCCTGTTCTGGGAAGATACTCAGTACCTATTATAAAAGTTGTTAAGTATCAATAGTAATTTAGATAAAAGGAATATACAAATTCATACTTGTCATTTTATATAACATTAAGAATCTATAACAATTCTCTGTATTGGCCCACACTGCGTGAATGAACTCATATATTATAACAATAATAAGGGGATGGAAAAGAGTAAGCCATGCCGGAAGAAGAGGTGAAGGAAACGAAAGTCGTCTGCAGTCCCCATGCAGTATGCAGTCCCCATGCAGTCCCCATGCATGTCTCAATTCCCCATGCAGTATTCCGAACCAGAGCCTCTGTAAATTCCTTTCTGCTGCCTTCTACCAAACTGACTGGAAGCAGCTTCTCATATAATAATAACAGAGAAAGAATCCAGAGTACGTTTTGCAGTTTAACAGATGAGGGCTTATTAGGGCTCAAGGGCAGCCGAGAAGTAATCTCACCTAATCCTCACTCCCCATCAGATTTTTACAGAATAAATCTCTCAACTAGGATCTGGAGACATCATAACGCAATGCCCTCAACAGCAACTCTCAACTTCCGTGAGTTGGACCGATTCACCGCGCCGGTTCAAATGCCTCCAGCTTTCCCAGCTGGCACTGGAGTGGATACGCCACTCACTCAGCACCAGGTCTCCACTCAACTGCCCCTAGAGAGACAGGGTTATTGCCTCGGCGAATGGCCCCTGACGGACCAGCTGAGTTCCGACAGAACCGGCGGCTTAAACTTTGGCCTCCTTCATTGATTATTTCGTGTTTCCGGGCGTGTCAATTTCTATTGTTTTTAGTTCCATAAGCTTTAGAGAATGCTTTATCCCTGTGGGTTGCTGTGTTCATCTCTCGCTGGATGCTGAGTTTTGGCGCCGGCCTAAATGCCGGCTTGCGTGGTTTCCTCATCCAGGTATCTCCCATCAGCGAGGCACCGCCCCTATCGGGACAAAATCTGATCTCCCGACATGTGTAGTGCATGTACGTGTGACTGGGTGTAAGTAAGATGTGAGAATAGGACTAGGAAAAGAAAGCAAAGATCGTGCTCGATCCGTGTCTCATTTTTTAGAGTACCACTCCGGCGTTTGTATGATATTGGTAAGAGAACCCATGTAAAACTACCTATCAGAGCAGCCGACATCTAGATTTATCCCTTAGCAACTGAATTCGATCTAGTTAGCTCGAAAATTCTGGCACCGTCGGGACTTGAACCCTAGAGTCTCCCGGTCAGAGGATCTGCCTGGACCGACCAGGTGAAATTCGTGCTGGAAAAGAGGATTTACAGCAAGGTTTCTAAAAGTTTCCTCATTTCTCAGCCTCTCATACTATTACTGCTCGATCAGCTTTCATATCAAACCATCATTTAATTGCCAAGCCATGAAAAATCATTAACCCACTGCAGATTCGACTACAAGGCTTCAAGAATAAAAATATGTAAAATAAGATATTATTTATTTTGATCTTCAGTCCCTGCAGAACCCTGACTGTCCGGGACGACATGCGAGGCCGACGTTTCAGGCGACATATTGTGGCCTGCCCCAGAGATGCACTACTGATCTGAAAAAGGCCGCATGTGTTGGCTGAAACGTCAGCCACCAGCGCAGACGCGACCCGCCCCGGTCAGTCCACCGGTCGCGGAAGTCTCTGCAATTATATTCTCAGCTCCGTGCCTCTTTTGGAATAAATGAGATGAATGGAATTGATGAAGGAGTGAGAAGTGATTTGAATGATGATGGAGCGTTAGTGGTTTAAGAGTAAGAGAAGTGAGAAGCTGCTGAGGAAAGGAACCTGCTTGGATCACCACAAATTCCACACGGATCGACCAGAATGTGAATGTCGGTTCGAGCGGAGGACGTTGAGCGGTCAGATTGCCAACCACGGGTCGCTCACCGATGGGCTGATAGCTGACGGCGCCTTTAGACAGCACCGAGGGTCAGGGACACTGCAGTGCAATGCAGCCCAAGCCGCCTGCCGACTTTTCCTGCTGCTCTCGCGCGCTGCGCAAGAGCTCACAAGCACCCACGGACACGAGTCTTTGCGTCACGAATCTTCGTCGCTCTTTCCTCTTACAAGGAAGCACGGACGTGGGAAGGTACTTGGCACATCGCCCTTTACTCGTTATAACCTGAAGATAAAAGCATCCATTGCTCAAGAAGTAACGATTAGAAATTTCAGTAATGTTGACAAAGTTACCTACTTAAGAAGAAACTGTCATAAAAATATAACTCAGCCCAACTAATGCTGCAATTTTACTGCTAATAAGTATTTACAATGACATACGGAAAAAGTTTTTAGCAGTAATAATCCTGTATTTTACTGTTACAGCTCTCATCTTACCTCACTTTCCAGTTTGTGTACAACCGGAAGTACAAACTGAAGTGGGTTCGTAGGAACATCATTAGTGCCTCTTATGACATATTTCCTGGGTTACTGAAGACACTGTCCATTGATGAACTGGTCGTGCTGCTTCTGTTATCAGAAAGTGTTGAAAATACTCAAACTGTGTGAGAGAGGTCGCACAACCTCTTGTATTTCACAGGTGTTAAAAGGGAAACACGCGGACGACTGTCTGGAATGACTACTTAATTAAGAACACAAAGAAGTCACTCAATATTCCTCAAAAACATTGTCAACCCTTTCTATCATGAAAGAATGCTTGTTACTTAAATTAACATTCTCAGGTGAATTTCAAAATTAATATTCGTAAGTAAGAAATTCCATAGGGAATTTAATGAATAATTTTGTTTGGGTTCCAGTACTTGCAGGAAAGGTATAGAAAAGAACAAGTGAATATGATTAAGAGAAGATAATCAAAAGGGGCAACTAAATCATACACCTGTTTAACTTCCCAGATGTAGAGTAAAATTCTCGAGTGTAAAAGAGGAGAGACTGCATGATTTAAAATCTAAATAGAATATTTGTCTATGTTCAAGTAGATTGTACTGAACTGTAAGAAAATAAAAAGAAATCCGTTTAAAGTGAATTGTATATGTAATTATTTAAAGAGCATCGTTATTATTGTAATAAATAAGTTGCTGTATCCGGATTCAGTAATTGAATATGGATTATGAAGGAAATACAGAGATCTTCCTTTACGTTTCTTTTTGAGGAATGCAAAATGTTGTAATTCAAAAATAATAATTTCAAATGCATGGAATTGTTACAGTGACTTTCTACGAACTTAAATACTTGAAAAACGACCCAGATAAACAGTTGAGATATTAAGGCAAAATAGTTATGCTAAAGGGTTATTAGTTCGAATCCCTTTTCTGACATGGGCGTTTAAGCGTGCGCGCTAAAAATGGGCGTTTAAGCTGCATCAATTCTCTATGCCTCGAAGCTGTTTGTGTGGACAGAAAGTATGACAGGAAAAAAGCTCCCTAATCGGAAATTATTCACAGAAAGTGCTGTGATAGGCGATTGTGAGACAACGAGGAAGAAAATATTACGATAACTAGTTACTAGTTAATAATACGTTATTAGTTCAGTATGTGTAGTATGTTGAGGTTAGGTATCTCTATCAGTGGGACAAATTCTAAGTATCTGACTCTCTCCCAACAGGTTGGTAGTGTATATACATGTAAGTATATGTTTGTTTTTAAGGGGAGAGATACGAGTAACAATGATGCAGGAATGATCACTCAATCTGTTTGATAGAAACCTGCTCCGGTATTCAACTAGTATTGAACGGAAAACCCACGGAAAACTATCGAGCACTAGAACACTCTACCACGGCAATGGTTGAATTCTCCCCTGCTGTATAGCTAGTGTCGAAAATCCGGCGCTTCCGGCAAGACTTAAACCCTCAAACAGGCGGTGCCCCGTTGGTGGGAGATACCTGGTTGGGAAATCCCTGCTAGCCAATGGTAGGTCGGCGCCATCCAGCGGGGGAAGATCATAGCTACCTCATGAGGATAAAGCATGCACTACACTTACGGAACTAATGCTCTTGGTTGTTGACGCGCTCGGAATCATTAGCAATCAATCAATCACTCATCTCAAACCCCAAAAGTACCCGGTCAACGACCCTGCACATGCAACGCTGTGAACTCCGAGATTCCTAGCAGGAACGAGAGTCGTGTCCCGAGCAAGAGGCGGGCTGGTAAACGGGAGGGCGGCGGAGGCGCGGCGGGCGGGCGGGCGATCGAGCGGGAAGCAGCGGAGCGGGGCGGGTTGGGAGGGCGGGCGAGCAAAAGGGAGGCGGGGCGGTGTGCGGGCGGATAACGGGGTGGGGGCTGGTAAGCAGAGCGGGCGGGCGGTAGGTGCCGGGCGGGCGGGCGGCGGAGCGCGGCGGGCGAGCGGAGAGCGGGCGTGCTAGCGGGCGGACGAGCGGGAGGGAGCGGCGGCGTTGTCGGGCGGGTAACGGGGTTGGGGGTGGGGGCTGGTAAGCGGGAGAGCGGCGGGCGGTGGTGGCTGGCGGGCTGTGGGGGCCCGCATGGGCGGGCGCCCGAACTGCGAGGGGCTGGTGATTCCCGTAATCTGCGCTGCACGTCTGCGCCCGCGATACTTTCTCCGGGACGGCGACAGGCGACGGCGATGGGCGCAGACGGCGCGCGAGCGCTCGGTTCGAGCCCGCCCTCGGCATGCAAACGGACGCGGGACGGCGCCGGCGCTGGTCGGCGCGGTTCTCCAACTCGCGCGACCGCCGAGGCGCTGTGGACGGAATCTTCTCAGATGCAGGCACTAGGAGAAGGCCTTTTCGATACCGTATTAAATAATATAAAGAAAGTTAATGTCTTTTGAACTCTTGCTTTTATGTAGTAGGGTGATTTTTCAATTTAAAGCAAGTCAACTTTCAACAAGCAAGTCAAAAAGCTAACTTTTCTACTCTTCAAGAAGCTTTCATGGGAGCTGAAGTAGTTATTTATGATATAAATGTTAAATGTAACATTGTTTTTTGCGAGTAGGAATGGTTGCGTCACGAGGTCGATAGGTCGAGTACCGCAATTCTCTATGCAGCAGCTGAATAAAATCACATTTACCATGTGTGTAATACATTGTTTTTTAGACAGCCTCCCTTGCTTCAATTTTATTTGTATTTAAGTGTACAAATCACTAATTGCTTCGTTTAAGTCAAAAGTAGCTGATGCAGTTCCACGAAAGTATTTTGATTTATTATTGTTGCCTTCATAGACTTATCTGGACACTTAGACATTGTCTCACTTTTATCACTAGTGGTAAAAATGAATCTTTTCAGGGCTATGCATACCCTAAAAGAACAGATTTTACCAGTGGATGTCTAAAAAATATATTAGTTATATACAAAAGAAGTTTTTTAACAATGTCTATTTGTACATAATCCGTGTTTCAGTCGTATTAAACATTCTACATACGAATACATAGCTATGAAACCTATGTTCATTTTTAACGTTTTGAAGTCCCTATGAGAACATCCTAAAGTGCCTAATCGACGACTTTAATAAAATTATGTATTTTATTTCTAGCCTGATCTACAATGAAGAATCATCGAACCCGAGTAATATAGTTTTATGTTGTGAACAATTTATGATTGTCTAATGGCAGTTGCAAAAGTTAAATGATGAAATTTCAGTGTACAGTCTAAAAAGTACGCTAAATGAATCACGTCACCTTCCACATGCCTTTCAGATTAAAGTGTGATGTAATTCAAGAAACTATTTTGCAAAATATGTTGATCACGCATATTCAAAGAACATTCAACTGCAGATATGATATTTCGGTATTCCGCAAAAGAACTTGCAAATTCAGAGTTGTAAATCTACAATTTTTTAAACAACTTCCGCAAAACGCATGTTCAAAATGAAAGCAAAATACTTCATTTTCTAAGTTGAATGTACGATACATATTTATACACATATAACGAGTACCTATCCCAATTGAGAAGGAGTTTTTATGTACTACTTCGAAATAAAACTAATTCTAAGTAAGGAGTATTGAACAGATCTTTAGACATGGTATTACGTCGGTGAACAACATGTTCTATTAGCTGCCTGGATTTATGACATCAAAACGTGATCACAAGTTAGATACAGAGATAAGCAGTTGTCAAGTGCCTGGCAAGTGTGGGGCTCCGACGCGTTACAAGCTGACAAGGGCTTGGAGAGGAGGTTTCGTGAGCAAGTTGTCTTGCACCATGAAGTTCGCTTCCATTGCAATAGTTGTTTAGACGCGCCTTCAACTTATCCTTTGCCGCCCCCGCCGCCGCCCGGGGCCAGCACGCCGCCCGCCCCCGCCTCGCCGTTAAGATTTACGAAGCGGCGGTGACATTTCGACGTCGACAACCAGCCCTTCCTGCCTTTCTTTGCGCAGCCGCTTCTTAGATTAGGCGCAGATACAGCGGTGTGCGATAGCGGCTTCATTGCACAAGAAGAATTCAAAACATTTCCTGGAGCGAGAATCTGCAGCACTCATTTGCAGGAGCAATAGTAATATTGGTCAGTATGGGGCATGTTTTTTAAAAATATTGAACTCTGAACTATGCACACGATCTAAAAAAATCCCTACTTCCTTCAATTAGATGGAATATCTTTCTCTACTTATATAGCGTACCAGTCGGACGTACTGTGTTTTACTATTTGCCCCATATAATACTTAAAAATAAAATAAATTATTAATTGTAAAAGAGTTAATAAAGTAGCGTAAATTCTAATAATAAATATATTCAACATTCGTAACAAATTTTGTGGATACACTAGGAATTTATCAACATATCATATTCATATTTTGAGGATATTTCAGAATATGTGAAAAAACACTTTGCCATTCATTTTACTTCGAATTTTAAAATTAATTTATCTTATATACAAACAACGGTTAAAAATAGTTCAAGTTACTTCGTATCATATAATCAACAAATTAAAATGTCGATGTTTTTTGCATTTTATCTTTAAGAAATATCTTTAAAGAGGTATTTAAATACCTCTTTAAAGATATTAAAGCCACACTCCTTTTACTTAGAGAGTATATTTCTTGTATTATACATTTTACATATTTGATGGTAGGCCCACTTATGTTCAAATAGCCAACATTAGCCAACAACTTGATTGAAATGAGTATCTTCTTTGTTTAATCAGAAACATTTTCTTGATAGCTTTTGAATTACTTACAAAAAAGACGCAATACCGATCGATCTTGCACGGCTATAATGTTCTAAAACATGAAAAATCAAAAAATGCATTAATACTCTTCCATCTGTGTACGAAGGTATTTTACAATCAGGACCCCAAACGTCTTTGGAATGAAATTTAGGTAAGAATGGAAAAGTATATTATTGTGAAAATATTAAGGTAATTCTATTAAAATATCACGTGTTTACAAAATTGTGCACTATTTTTAATATTCCTGGCACGCTTGAAGATTTGACACTTGTTTTCGCGTAAGGCGTCGTCCATAAATTATATAACGCTAAGAAGGAGAGGATTTGAGGAAGAGTTACGCTGTGTTACACAGGGGTTTAGTGTTACGTAACATTGATATTTCTAAACAATTTTGGAAAAACTGGGAAAATGGAAAATTCTACAATAAATAATGAACAAATGTAATCATTCGCACCACATATTTAAGAATACTAACACGAAATTAGTATTACATATGTCCTGACAAAATAATTAAATTGAAGTATTTAAAAAAATAATATAAAAAATTCTAATGTTGGTTGCACATATGCAATACTAATTTCGTGTTAGTATTCTTAAATATGTGGTGCGAATAATTACATTTGTTAATTATTTATTGTTGAATTTTCCGTTTACCCAGTTTTTCCAAAATTGTTTAGAAATATCAATGTTACGTAACACTAAACCCCTGTGTAACAAAGCACTTCTTTCAAAATACTGTCACGCATGTTAACCTACTGGAACATGAAACATTTTCTCTCAATCAAAAATCTTGCCGAATTGTTGAACATAATTTGTAGTATGTACTGTACGTTTATATTTCTTAGAAACATATAGTCAAGTCAGAAAATGAGTTCGATATTTAGAAATAATTTTCGATTTATACTAGAAAAATTTTTAATTAACATTCCAGTCGTTTCGAGTACATTGTTGTCAAAGTTTCATCTCTCCGTCTATTCCGACATCTATCCACCTATGGTTGTAAAGTTTTACACTATATATTTGTCCACCGATTACAGCGCGAGAATGTTCTACTTGTACCAGAAGTAAGATAGAACCCCATCACATTAACAATTTCTTTTCATGTTGTCAGTTGGAATCTCATCATTTCAAAATATCAATATTACGAAGTAAATATTCAAAACGGATATTCTACGTAGAATCCAATTAAATTGATGCAGTAGATTCTTGCCCATGCGTAATCCACGATGAAGTGTGCACGGTTTGCCAGAAATTTTCTCTCCTAAGCGTCCTTATTTCACTCAGAGAATGTTCCCATTCTCATTGCTAGTGCAATCAAACATGGTCGACTAATTTTGACTTAAATTATGTTTCATTTCAAAACATAACACAACATTTAATACGACTTATAGTTACAGTCGTATACTTTATTCCCACTTGTTGTAAATGACGGGTATTGTTACAAGCGTTCCGTAATTATTTAGGGGCTCAAATGGGCGTTACAGGTTCGTTACAGGGGGAGAGGGAGTATTGCAAATACTCCAACAGGCTCAATTTTATCTCAGAGCCGGCAGTGTCGGTGCCTCTGTAGCGACTCTGAGCTGGAGGTCCTAGGGTTCCAGTCTCGATGGGGGCGAATTTTGGAGCGAGTTACAGAGCTAGGCCTCTGTCGGAGGGGAATTCTACCGGAGGGCTGCTCTCATCGTCGTTCTCCGGTTAATACCAGGCGAATGCCGGAGCAGTACCCTAACAAACGGGCCGCGAGCGATCTTTCCTTCCTCTCCCTTGCCCTATCCTCTCTCCTTATTTTCACACACACTCTTACATGCATTACACTACCACACAGGTTGGGAGACTAATCGGGATTTAAAGATTGTGCCGGATGCGGTTATGCCTCGTTGTGGAGAGATACTTGTAAGGGAAAATCCACATGTAGATCGGCGCGGGATCTCCCTATCCAGTGCGGATGGTCTCACCACCACCTCCCGCGATAAAACATTCATTACACTAGCCGGACTAGTGTTCGCAGCAGTTGTGCTCAAAACATCAATCGAACGACAGAAAAAAAAACCTTCCAAATGTTCGTTACGTAATTTATGGCCGTCCTCTAATACGTGTCTCCGCGAGACGTGGTCGCGCGCATGAAAGCCCCGCAGTGCCCCGTGTGTGAGCCGCCTAGGAGCATCGCATCGGAGGCGCGCGGGCAGCGGAGAGTGGGGCGCGGGCGCGCCAGAAGCGGAGCGGCGAAAGGCTGACGAGCGCAGCGTGGGGCGGAGGAGGGGGAGGGGGGCGGTCGCGAGGAGGCTTTGTGAAGGAGGAGAAGGAGGTTGAAGCCGCATCGCGCCGTTTCACTGCGGCGCGCGCCCGTCGCTCACGCCGCCCCTCCCCTCCCTCCCTTCCTCCCCCTCCCCTGCCCTTCCCCCATCCCCGCCTCCGCCTCCACGCCTCCCCTGCCCCTCCCTCCGCCGCCGCGCCGCTTCCGGCCAGTCCAGGGTGAACGCGCCGCATGTCTCTTCTCCACATCTTGTACCAAAAGTTTTTAATCAGATGTAAACTCCTTTGCGTAAATGAAACCGTCCTGGACAGTGGGTAATAAATCGAAATTTATCATCAAATTTTTGGCGATTGCCTGATGTTCTTTTATGTCTTCAGCGTGACCGGTCAAAAGTTTCACCAAATCAGGAAAAAACGAAAAACTGACATAATGGTAACTAACAATTGTTATTAATGTCAAGACAAAATATTGTTATTATTGGATCATAACGGTTTCAGACATGAAATCTCACAGATATAACAAGATTCGTCGGTAATGTCGAAAAGCCGCTAACATTCAAGAATAAAAACTTATTGTCACGATCACTGTTGCTATGGGTACCTGCAGATGCGTTCTTACATACTCCCGGCAAGCGTCCAGTAACGGTCTTCAATTACGCTGAAACTAAATGCGCTATAGGAAAGTCAAAATGCATTTAGTAGGATGTTTTATGGGTTTTTAGAAGCACTTGAATGATTGCACTCGTTGTTGTCGAGATATTTGCGAAAAAATTAAACAGTGTACACTTAAATTTCGCGAAAACGGAATAGGAGTAATTCTTACGATATCTCATACAGACTAACTTTTCTCTTGTTATGTAGGTGAAGTGTACAAAATTTCATTAAGATCGATACTGATGATATTGATAATACCACAAAATTGTAGATTTGTAGAAAAATCATTCTTCGTAATATAACAGAAAATAGTAATTTGGTAAAAAGCCTAATTTACACGCAAAACATATAATCCTTAAATGAAAACATCATCGAAATTGGCCAGATCCCTGATTCAGCCATTTCAGGGGTTTTTATATCGTGTAAATAATTATGTAAGATAAAAAGCGCAGTTATTTTTAAAACACGACAGATACACAAATTTTATCTACGATTATATAGCATAAAAAATTCAGTTACAACCAAGTCTAGCTTCTTTCGCCGTAAGTTGTATACATACAGCGAAATTGCGAAAAATTCATCAGTCATGTTCGGAAAATCTGGTTTTGCTTGAGATTCACATTTTATATTACTTATTCCTGAAGACAATCAGTAAGCATGTTAACTTTTTGAACGATTTTGAACGTACTCGTGTCAACTAAAAATGTGAGATATCTAAAATAAAATTCCGTAGAATGTTTTGCAATTATATATTTATTTTTTTTTAAATTCCGTTAGTTTGTCTTATATACATCACTAGCAGCCGTTTTCCTGTATTGTTTACAACTGACTTAGATGAGGAAATGACTTAAGCACTTGAATGAAACTTCTCTTATTGCATTTATCCGACCACTACAGTATATATCTGCAGGAGTTTTTGCTCGATTTTGATAGAGAAATGTGCTAGTCCATATTGCTTCTGCCATTTGCTATGCAAATAACTGCACGTGGAATATCAAGCTTAGAGTTTGTCCCGCCTGGGGTTGTGCCCCCCTGGTGGTATATACTAGGTTAGGGAAAATCCTTCAAGTCGACGCACTCTCCTTAGGTGAATTAACGCGCGGAATTAGACCTCTCCCTTCGTCGTAGGTGTTTGCGTTTCACCAAACATTATGAAAAGCGACGTAATTACGCATTAGGGACAGGATTTCATTTCATTTTGTAATTCGCTACCTTAAATATGCCATTCTAAAAAAAAACATCGTATTGTATTCACGTTTATTCACCCCGTTATAATCTGTTATTACACCGCAATGAAGCATGAAGCGACCACCCAGAATTGCTACAAAAGAAAGGCCTTTAAGAGAAAGAAAATGGTCGCTTTTGTCCAATTACATGGTTAAGTCTGGTAAAAATGCTATGTAAACAAAATAAATCAATTCAAAAAACAATTATTTTGCTGAGTATTTTCAAATAAATGTCTTGAGCTGGGAGGATCTCCTTACCCGATCGACCAGATTCGTTTCAAATTTAATAATACGCTTAATCACCATTTGCTTATTACGAGATTATTGAATAAAAATGCAATCACGGGTGAAAACGGTATGCGACTGCCGATGATTACAAAAACATCTTCTAGACTTCACATACGAGTGTGATTCAGTTATGTATGTTCAAGGCGAAAGGCTCTTACTTAAGGGAGACGTTTGACGGCGTATTTCAAAAGCACTGAAAAAGTATTTCCGTTGATCAGTCCCCCTGGACTACCTCTGCCTGTGGTCATTCAAGGAGTTGGTGCAGGGGTTGGTCGGAGTGGATCTGGAAAAGGGTTTCAAAAACATTCGTATTTTTTTCGCGAATAGGCCAACTCGGACCACGCGTGCATCCTACTTTAGCAGGTGGGAGTACCTTTCGGGGGGAGGGGGGGATCAGCATTTTAGCTAAATCCCTATTTTTATCCTCCAAGGTTGTTATCCCTGGGAGTATGGACCATGAAGTAATGATAATTGTGAGGGGTGAAAGGACGGTACACACATACAGACATACAAATACACCCATGCCCGAGGCAGGACTCGAACCCGCAGTCTTTGCTACGGCACTACTGCCTTAATGATCTCGCCCATCTGACCGACCATGGAATAGTTCCTTAACTGGAATTTTGAAAGAAGTTCCTCTTTAAACATTGGAACAAGTTTGCAGAGGTTTTTGACTAATTGGGCTATTTGTTCTTGAGCTATTTGTTAGATCATTCTGAACCAATTTACCCTTCTTCTGCACAACGAAACAGCGGTTAGTTTAATCGGGGTGAGGTTGGTAGGTTGGCGGGGTAGAGGTTCAAAACACACTAGTCATACCATAAGGTCGGTTCCAAAACGGTTTGCTCGTTTTAGAGGTGTGGTTAGTTGAAATGGAGTTGTGGAAAGCATTCTCACTGCAAATTCAAAAAATGCCTTTCATAATGTTAAATTATTATAATATAAATTTTTTCCTAGGTTCATTCAGCCTGAAACAATTTGTCCCATTTCTGGACATGCAGGTTGAAATTGTTTCTTGGGATAAGCGATAATTTCTTGAAAGTACTCGAAAATCATTGATCGTCAATATCGTTTCAAAAAAATATTTCTCCTTTTAGAGGAGTGAGCGGTTATCTGTAATCTTTGTTCAAAGAAGTTTCTATTCGAATTTGACATTTATAGAGAGAGAGAGAGAGAGACATTGGCTTATTACCTCCCTTCATTGAATGTGCGCCACATTACTTCACTATTGTGTGCCTCTTCTGATGATGCGAAAGCGATTAATGTCAGGTGAAAGGTAATCGCTTAAAATAGGATTGAAAAACATTGTTCTTATGACCATTAAAATCAGTTCAAGCATTTCACGAAGAGAGGTCGCCAACAAAACTTTCCTTCCAGACATCATTGTTCCATATTCAAATAATTCAAACAAAATGCATAGGTCATTGAATTATCGCTCTTCGACAGGTGAGTAGATCGTGTGACGGATTAGAGTTGGAAATTGTCATTGACATAATTTATTTATTTAAAGCCAATTGTTCCTTTTCACAGTTTTGAGCTAATAGCTCATTCCGACTACCTGCCTATATAAACTACTAGTCTCGAAGTCCTCCTATACTGGTACCTTCTTGTACTGAGATATATGATAAATCCTATGTTCGCTCAAATGTGATACAAAAATATATGAATTCACCATGTAAGTCAGAATCACGAAGTGAAAACATGTTTTTTTTCTTGTGTGGGATTCTGGAAAGACAACAGCCACACGTTTCGATGACGTAGTAGCCTACAGACTACCGTTCCTATTTCCACGTCTGACTTTACCGTTCTTATTACCCTTCATCGACTGTAGTCAGGCTACTCCTTTTTAGAGTTCGTAGTCCGGTTGCTTCTTTCGTCGTCCGTATTCCGGCTACTGTATTGATCGACCGAAATGCTGTTACAGTCTTTAACGTCCGTAACGAGACTTTTGCGTAATCGACTTCTGCCTTTGAAGCGGCTACTCTTTATACTTCTCCTAGTCCAGCTACTGCTTCTACAGCGCAGGCTCCCTGCGTATAAGCCCTGTGTGGCCTACTAATCCTCACAATGCCTCGAGGAGTTGACTTTCCACGGTGGGTGGGTCGGGTGAATAAGTTGGGCTAAAATACGCATACGTCGGAACGCGATGCAGCAACGGGAAGATTGGGAAACCCTACCCAAATCCTGGGTCAGGCCGCCCTGGCAGCCTGAGACTGGCGAGTTGGCACTGGAGCTGTTCACACCGCTCACTGCGTTCGGGACAAGTCCCTCCTCAATATCCATGAGTGGCGTGAACAGCTATGACGAAGCCAAGCGCCCAATTGGGAGCCACTCGGGCTGTTACAGTGGGGGCACCGCGCCTCCAACCACACCCCTTCCGCGATCTACCATTGCTGACGATGCGAGTGTCATCAGAAATTTGGTCAACCGGGCGGGAGATTCCACTTCCCCGCCAGGGCTTCTCTCCGTGGGACCACAACCCAACGCAGCGGCCGCAATTCCGCCCGCGAGTGCACGCCGCACAGCGAGCGACTTGACGTTGAATTGATTGATTGATACGATACAGTTTGATTACGATTTATCGACCCAAATGCTGTTACCGTCTTTAACGTCCGTGACGCGACTTTTGCGTAGTCGGTTTTCGCCTTTTAAGCGGCTACTACGAGTATATATACTGCTGATAGTCCGGCTACTGCTTGTACCGCACAGACCCCATGCATATAAGTCCTGTGTGGCCTACTAATCTACACAATGTCTCGAGGAGTTGACTTTCCAGGGTGGGCACCTGACCAACGATTCAGGGCGCGACAAGTGTTAAGGCCAGTAGTCCCATAATTGTAGTGATTTTTAAGGGTCGGGGCAACGGTCTTCCCCTGCTAGATGGACGCCGACCTACACGTCGGCTTGCGGGGTTTTCCCCAACCAAGTATCTCCCACCAGCGGGGCACCGGCTCAGTCAGGGCATTTTGAGTGCGCGTCCGACTGTTCTCCCGGCACGTGTAGAGGTGAAGTACGCATGTGAGTAAAGAGTGACGGAGGATAAGGAAGAGGAAGGAAAGACCGCGCCAAGTCCGTTTCGCAGGGTGCTGCTCCGCCATTCGCCTGGTGTTGATCGGAAACGAAAGAAAACTGATGAGAGCAGCCGGCAGCCATAATTCTCCTCCAGACAGCTGCTGAAGCTTCACATATTTGAACGGAAATACGTTAAAAATTTTCAAACGTTGCTTATTTCATACATTATTCTCTAAGACACTAAGGTGATCATAAATATTCAGATAATGGACAGCTAAGGTGATCATAAATAAATAATCGTTATTTTCAAAATTATATCACTTCGCCTACTAAAATCGGTCTTGTTCAGAACCAATTCGACGCCGTCAGATACATACATCAAAAGATATGATTGAATTTCTCAAAATTAAAATAATATTGAACATAACACGTGGAGAAATGGGTATCATTGTAATGGGTATCATGGTAAATACAAATACTCGTTCCTATCGTCCCTCGTTTCCTTGAAAATACCAATCATGCACCCTTATTTATACACTCGTTTCGTTAATTACTATAACTCGACATAGCTACATAGGTAGTGTCGAAACCCTTGCCACCACCGGGACTCGATCCTAGGACCTCCCGGTCAGAGGCACCGCAGTACCGTCAATTGCTGGCCTGAATAACTAAGCCGGTGCGTTGCATTGCTCCCGCCGTTGGCCGCTGCTGGGCCACTGCGCGCCGCTTCCGGTCGGCGTCCGCCGCCGCCGCCGCCGCAAGCGCCCTGGTCGGCGCCGTGAGGTCCGGTGGGCGCTGAGGTTGCGCAACGGCGCCGCGGGCGCGCGCGTCTTCGTCCCCGGGAGAAAGCCACTCGCGCGCATCTTCCGCCGCTCGCGGCGCCCGGGGGGCGGGGAGGGGGGGCGACCTCGCGTGGTCCGGCCGCCGCCGCCGCCGCTGGACAGCACGTTGCGCGGCGAGCGCCCCGCGCCGCACCGCCCGGCCGCGCGCGCACCCTCCGAAAGCCAAGGCCCCGCGCAGCGCGCCTCAACACGGCGCACCGTCACCACATCGCTTTTCGGATGACGAAAGCTGCCTTACGTGTTCAGTGGGAGTTTCGCCTCAGGGCAGTTTGTTTTTGAAAAGCTTTCCGGCTAATTAATATCTGGGCTATATATTGTTTCTCTACGACATATGTTACAAATGTTTTGAAGACTTATTTTGTCACGATACTCGTAATCTCGCACGATACGTTGTCACGATAATCGTATCCGGCGGCCCCCTTCACACAATGCGGCGTGAAAAATCTCCTGAATGGAAACAGCAAATGAAGACGTTTCACATGTTGATTATTAATTGCTCCTCAATACAATTTAATGTGTAACGCTTTCCAAATTATTCAAACATTTCTAGCCCAATGTATTCATTCTCAATACTCCTTTAGTGCTTTTACTCGGATCGTACGATGGGTGCCTATACTCTTGTTTGGGTTGTGGGTTGTTCAGCAAAACGCTATGCCATTCATAACACGGCGCACGCGATTACCCAGAGATTTTGATGTCTACTTCAGTCTTCTAACTCGTTTCCATTTAGAGGCACTAAGTTACTCGGTCTGGTTTCTGGAAATACGTTCGTATGAAATGTAGTCCTGACGTTCATATTTTTAAATTCAAAGTGAAATGTCTTTTTTTGAACTCTCAGTGATTTATTGTAAATCTCAAATTTCATATAAATATATACACATTTCATTGCTTTACAAATCTATAACTTAAGACTACAGATGAGCTCAAAAAAAGCAAAATTACCTTGCCTGGTAGCCTTGATTCGAATCTTTCTCGCAGTCTTAATTTCCCACCCATTGTTAGTTATATGGTTTATGTCTTCTTTATTTGTTCACATACGCTTCGTTAAAATGATTTGTTCGTTGTAATAAATGTAAAACGAATGGAGAAGAATCTCACGAAAAAGTAGCAGAACCGGTTTAGTGAGGAGTAGTACCGAGACATCAGTAGCAGGTCTAGAAATTCTTCAAGGTAAATGCATACCTTCTGTCCCATAAAATTGCAAAAATACTTTTGTAAATATTTAAAGATAAATAAATAACAATTAGACGATTAAAAATAAAATTAATGACTCGTAAATCAGTACGTTAAAATAATATAATAATAATAATAATAATAATAATAATAATAATAATAATAATAACCTAAATCATTTGGACTTTACAAGTGGTCGACGAGCAGTACATCATCCCCTTTCTTAGGTTCCGCGACTTTCGACCTTCCAGCATCTCGAAAGAAACAAAGCAAAAAGAGCGGCCAGAGAGCTCCCCCTCCAGTCGTAGTGGAGAGCCACTGGTCGCGCCAAGCCACTTCCGACATCAATCAGGTTCAGCAAGACGTTTCAATACACTACTTCAATACATGCACGAACACGCACTGAGATTCGCCTCCGACGCTGCGCGAAACGTGACCGAGGGGTGATGTAGGGTGCGTCAACTACCGAGATCCTTAGTCCCGAAAATGCGATGCGTGTTACATCCCAAGCGGTGGCGGTGTTTCTCTCCCACTGGAACTTGAGATCCAGTGTTAACCTACACGTCTATTTGTGGTGTTTCCTCTCTCCAGGTATCTCACCCTAGCGGGACGCCGCCACAGCGGGGACAAGCTCTAAGCTTCCCACAGGTCTTCTTACATGTGTTTAATGCCTGGAAGTGTAAGTGTAAGTGAAGGTAGGACAAAGAAGAGGAAGGAAAGATCGCGCGCGTTCCGTGAACCTTTTGATATGATACAACTCCGGCATTCGTCTGGTATTGATCGCAGAAGAAACGGAAAACTATCGATCCGAGGAGCCGCTCACTAAAATGTCCCCTCTTGAAAGCGACCGAATTCGCTCGGGCTACGTTTGTTAGCATCGAAAAACGCTGGCATACGGATTCGAAACCCAGAACCTCCCGACCAACGATGGTGCAACGACGTTCCCGCGAGATATCGCCGCCGGTCTGTGTGCATAAGAAATGTATAGCAAGTAGGTCCGGCAGGTAGAGCTACACAGGCGCTGCGCGTTAACTTTCGTTATTAGCGTCGTTGGCATCAGCTTGGCTTGTTACACAACACCTGCGCCCCCCCCCTCCTCCGCATTCCACTGGCAGACGCTCTCCCTCTGGCGAATCCGCCCTTGTGCTCGGCGTAGCCAGCATTACGCGGGGCCGCGGCGCGGCGCGGCGCTCTCTCAACGTTTTTCAAGCCGAGAGGTTGCCCACGGAAAGAGTGCGAGTGCTGGGTGCCATTCGTCTGCTGCGCTGGTGCCAAAGGCGGCGGCCGCCGTTGACCTGCCTCTCTCTTCGATTCAATCTGGCGCGCGTCGCGATTCGGCGAGTTACGCTCTGCAGATAAATCTGCGCATGCGCGGCAAGTTGCATACGGATGAGGGGCGAGGGCGCCGATAGTGCTATTATCATTTGTTCAAGAACCGCTACCGCATTTCAACTCTCCTGTCCGAGAAAATGTTCCGAATAGATAGATTTCTATACAACAGAACCTTCTATCGGAAAGTACCTACTTGGACTATATTTCAAAAGAGAGTCGTTTCAATCAGAATAAAATATACTACAGAAATTAACAGTTTCTTGATAAGTTTTCAAATTTACTTTTTGATTCGTCTGCAGATAAGGAGCGCGGATGACTCCGAGACCGCGAAAGCAAACCACGAGAACGATCGATACTAGAATGCGTTTGGTCCCGTTCTAGTCGTAACGCACGCAGTGACGGAGAAACGCAGAAACAGGAAATTGTATATCACAGTTGCATGGCGT
Organism: Gryllus bimaculatus; assembly: GCA_017312745.1. NCBI lineage: Eukaryota > Metazoa > Arthropoda > Insecta > Orthoptera > Gryllidae > Gryllus > Gryllus bimaculatus. Next base: position 406,310 of record BOPP01000084.1, read on the forward strand.
TGAGCGAATGCAAATGGAAAAACAACTAAGAAAAATAATTTAATAAAAGAAACCAACAAAGTGAGTGGGATATTGTTGTTTTGACTAGGGCTGTGATTTATATGCATTTGCATATTTATTTCTGTTGACGAAAACATCCCGTTTTAACAAATTATATACGTTTTGAGGCATGTAGAATCAATTTAAGCTATTTTTATTTCGCAAATTTTTGCATATAGCGCCATAATTAAATATTTTTTAAATGTATGGGCCGTGTTTGCATATTTGTGTTGCATATTCACCCCTCATCCGCAAAAAAAAGTCCTGCAGTTCCAGTTCCGTCAGCGTGTGCTCGCTCTGATAGTCTTGTCATCGGCAGTACCAGTCGAAATGAAATGTGCATCAGCTGAGCACATTTCATGCGTGCTCACTCAGGACGCAAACGTGGAGTGGTGTTGAAAGAGTCAGCTCCATGAAATTGTCATTAATTGAGAAGCCATATTTTGTTGTAATACCTATATTTTTTTATTTTGTGAAATGTATATTAACTGCATTACCCATTGTATTCCTAAGATATGAGTGATCTTCAAAATTAAGCTCTTGACTCGATGTTTGCCGCCTGCAACAATTTATGTGATTTCTGTCTTTTTTTCGTAATTTTTTTTCCACATTACACGTTTTATTTATTTTTACACTTACACATTGCATTATTTCGCATATTTTCCTTTTTTAATTGCATATATTGCTAAACACATTTGCATACATCTGCACATATTTCATGGTGTTTTAGCATATAAATCATAGCCCTACTTATGACTCTTGCCAATAATCGTTATTTTCAATATTCTGCCAGTATTTTTAACTTCTGAATTCCAATTCAATGGATTACTATTTACTGTTTCACAATACTAAAGCAATAAATAAGTGTGCATTGAATTAGAGCTTGTATTTTGATGTTTTGATTACATTTAATAATCTGTAGCAGTAGGGAGTTTTTGCACTCTTGAACGTTAAAGCAATCGAAAGCTGTATGTCTATCAATAACGGGTGAAATCAGGAAAGAGTTTTTGCGCGTTTATGTCGAAACGTATAACTCACAATGGAAGAAGTTTCGTGAAATCGTGAAATTGTCATCAGTTGTTCTGTACTGTTCAGTTAATGTAACTTCATTTGGGACTTTTGTAAATTTTCATTGCTACTGTATATACCATTTGATAATTAATATAATTAGTATTAAAATTTGCACCAAGATCTCACATATTTACATATTAATACAAGTATTTTTTAATACAATATGTAAAACAGAAATGAAGTTCATACATAAATATGAAAAGTATTATACAATAAAAATAACAAGAATAATGTGATAAATATAAATATTTTTCTTCCCTATCTCATTTCGTTTACCGAGGTATTCACTATTTCCCAAATATTTTAGAATAATATATTTTTTCTTCACACAAACAATGTGTCAACTTGACTGACATAACCTACACTTTGACATAATGACACACTGACAAACTTCATATATTCAGATCCACAATGTTGTATGACAAGACCTCCTTTGATTGAATATAGTTTTCAAAATCGTATTCATTGCACTCATGCTAGCTTTCAAAGGTTTAAGAAACCTAAATTTAGAATATTCGTATGAAAGTAATTTGCAGAAGCATTCTTCAGTATTAAGATTTAATGATAAATTAATACTAGAGAGATGCTTCACAGTTCATGGGTGTAGTTAAAGTCAAGTATCTAAACTTTAGGTACATTTGTAAGCAAATGAAGAAATTCAATGCAATGAACTATACTAAAAAAATCCTTCCTACGAATAACGATTTATATCATTTGACCCACTGGTTAGAAATGATAAAACTTTTATTTTTTTATTTTCATTTTTAATAACATTTATTTTCACTTTGCCCGACCCAATGAATTCACTACGCACTTTAGACTTTCACTGATACTTTGCCCATTTCTTGTGCGATCTGTACTACGTATGCAATGAATTACAAGGGACACTTGAAAACTATTTCGGACACTTGAAAACTGTGAGGCTAGCAGTAGCACTAATGTGGCACAAATTAAAATTTAATCAAATCAGCGGACAAACACGATGAGACAGTGCGATAATAGTACTGTGGAAATACAGTTAGCAGTACCCTTTGCCGCCTCAGTAGGGGAAAAAATCCATATAAAATGGCCGAATAATCGATTACCATGCGATATAAGTCGCCCGCTAAATCCCGCGAAATAGCGGGGCCATGTGGAAACTTCGAGTTCGATTTCGAGTTGGCGCATGCGCAGAGACTCAAAAATGCAGTCGATTGCTTCCCGCCATGGCGTGCACTAACTCCCTAACAAAGAAGAACGTGCCGTCGACTTCGATTTAAAATCGGAGACTTAAGTGTCACAATACAATCAATCATTTGAGCTCTCTCCCCCGTTGCAATATGTGAGGCACACTGTTATCCGCATGCAATTACGCGTTTCCTTTCCTTTCCGCTCGAGGAAAGGCATTGCATTTCGCCTCGTTTCTCAGAACCCTCAAGTCAAATACGATGACTATCTCCGGCAGGGCGGTGATTTATGGCCCTCCCCAGTCACGCCGTTCAGTGAAACTTACACAAGAGGAACGGGGTAATTTCGAGATTCGATGGGCACAATAAGTGAGGAGTTTACGTGCAAACTAAGAATACAAAAGTTTGATAATGTATCATGGTTTAAGGTTAATACATCTTTGAATATTATTAGGAATTAAAAAACGCTATTGAAACTTAACATTCATTTATTTTCCGAAAGAACATTATTGACTTTTATAACTGCCTAGAAATAAATAGTGAGCACAACATTGAGATTGCGAAGTGATGAAGTTATTTTCAGTTGTCAACTTCATGGAATAAAATTATGAACATTTTCCCCCATTCTTTATGTACAATTCCTACTGTCCCTTGACTAACATTTATCAAGTAAAATTAAATGAAATCAAATCGTGGCAGAGTGATGTAACGAGAAATCCTCAAAACAAGCGTTGCAGTTGGGGCGCAATCTGCATTACAAAAGCGGGGAGAATAATGAACGGCCGAATGCTCCGTCTATCGGTGGTGGCTCCTGTGACGGAAGAGGCCTGGGAGGAGGCTCGTCCTCGTCGGGTGGTGGGAGCCGCCGTCTCGTTACGCCACCACTTGCTAATTACCCCTCATTCCACCCGCCCCGGAGCAACCGCCAACCGGAGGAGGCCGTCGGCGCCGCGGCGCGTGGGTCGGGTGGAAGAGGGCGTTCCCAGGCGCGCGGGGGCGGCTTCGCCCGCGGCACTTGACGCTCGCGCGGCGCGGCGCGGCGCAAGAGGCACGCGGGCTGGAGCGGGCGGGGGCGGCAACGACGCGACACACGAGACAGAGAGAGAGGGAGAGGAAGAGAGGGAGAGAGAGGAAGAGAGGGAGAGAGGAAGAGAGGGAGAGAGAGGAAGAGAGGGAGAGAGAGGAAAGAGGGTGAGAGAGAGAAAGGGAGAGAGAG
>BOPP01000084.1:411079-434549 GCA_017312745.1 Gryllus bimaculatus
CCAGCCGCCGCCCCGCCCCTCTACGCACCACCCAGCGCGCCCACGCGCCGCCGCCGGCGCAGCGAAAGTGGCCGCGGTGCTTCCCGTGCGAAAGGAGGCGGCGGCATTTGTTTACTCTCCTCGCAAGTGTCCCTCGCCGCAGTTTGTGTGCGCAAACGAAAGTACGGGGGCGACTGGACATCCCGATCGGAAACGGGGAGTTCGCCTCTCTAAAGGTCGATTGCCTTAGAGTTCGTAAGCGCTCGGTTCAATGTTTTGCACACTTCTGAGTTCCACTATGAGGCCGCACTACATCTGCTCCGAGGACACTGTTCTCGCGCAACTGCACTCGGGCATCGGGAGCAGGGTTCCGTTGCGCCAACTCACAACACGCGCAATGGATCCTCAACCTCTTGTAAAACAGCTACTACACGAGTCAAAATGGCATAAGCACTAAGAGGTCAGAACTCGTGCTGCCTAAGGATGCCATCATTTTAGACACAGACATCTTAGGAAGAAAGAGTAAAAGTTGAAGTTCCAATATTTACGTGTTAGGTTTTTCCAACGTACGTCACTTTTGAAGTATGAGTTCCGATGTTTGCGTTAACGAGGGAGCGGCGACTGCTTCGAACAGAGCAGGCCGGGACGCTGTAGCGGCACTTGCAGCAGGGATCCCTAACGATCAAATTGCTGCGCAGGAAAGAACATACAAAGAAAGAAAGAAAGAAAGAAAGGAAGAAAGGCAAAAAGAAGGAAAGAAAAGTAACACCTGCTTTCTAAAAATGTTTAACACGCAAAGAGATAATGACCTAATTATTTAGGAGAAGGATTGCAAGAGATTACAAATGATGAAATATTGTCATTTTAAAAAGCCATTTTTTGAACCAACGTAATAATAATATATTCATTTATATATATATGTATATATATATATATATATATATATACATATATATAAATTTTTGTAAAGCTTAATTTTCTCTAGTTAAGTCTTTACAAAAAATTGAAACAATAATGATTTAGATTCTGTCAATAAATGGGAAATATTACTAAAATAAGACACACGTCTCTTTCCAAAATAGTTTCGTACTGATAGTTGCGTATATCAAGTCTCATTCGTTTTGTGACTTCATTAATATTAAAAGGTTTTACTCATTAAACATTGAATGTTGATGTGTTACTTTTGAAATTGCGGATATTTCATTGGCTTTCCCTCTTTCCGGGAACTCCAATTCGTCATTGACAACTGGAGGTATGAAATGCTATAATTCGTTACTTAGAGGTAATTCGATTTCTCATTTTCTCTTTCATATTTGAGAGAGTATAGCTTCGAGATAAAGTGTTCTTAATGTAACATAATTTTCCCGTGTTGTATCGATGATAATTAATGAATCATAGAATACAGGATTGCGGTTCCCGAGTTTGGGAAATATGAACAGTTAAACAGTTTGCCAACGTTTCGGAATCTTTTAATTCCTTCATTAGAGCATAGAGAGTCCTTATCCTGTGATAGAAACCAATATTTTTTCTTAATTGCCGTCTTCGTTGCCTTAGGCGTTATCGTCATCAGTCTGGCTCGAGCCGCCGAGGTGAAGACATCACGCTGAGGCAGCTCTTATCTTCTCTTATCGCAGCTCACATCGCAGTGGTCTCTTTGCTAGTGTCAAGAGGCTAGTACAGTGAAACACCTAACGAATAGTCTCTTTTCTTTATAAAGTGCTAAATATAAAAAAAATCAATAAGTGCGATCAGTTCGTGTTTAAAAGTTTATGCTCTGGTCTCGGCCAGAGCATTATCCAGTGAACTACCAGTGATTAACGCGCATTGACTACAGCCCTCCACGCTATCACAGTGTTCATGGACCCAAGTATAGACTCAACAGCGGAAGCAATTAAAAATGCCCTAGACGCGTTAAATAATACAAACAGCGGTGTTAATTCACGCATTGAAATGACCGAATGCAATACAGCCATCCAGCAGCAATTAGATCTTCAAACTCAACAAACCCGCCAACTTCAGGCAGAGCAACAATGGAAAATGATGCAAGACCAACAAAAAAACAGTTCCTACAATATCTTCACGAGCAACGCATAACTGTTCCGCAACTGCAACAACAACAGAATTCTCAACAGGTTCCGCAGTTTCAGCATTCTTCACAATTGCAGGTAAGTAGCCAACCCCCTCAACAAAATGTAAGTAATGAACTCGATATTTTGGAAAAGAACTCTGCTAAAAGACAAAGAACTTATGATTCTCGTGATAAGTATAGTGTGCAAGATTCTAATAGATATGAAATATTTACAGAAGATGAAACTACAAATGAACCAGTCAATGCTACCCCACTAGTGAAAATTCCTCCCATACATGTACTAGGTAGAAACTACAAAATAATATTAGATGATATCGTGTATTATCGTCCATTCTCTTGACCTCCCAGTTGAAATTAATCATTGTAGAGTTCACGACCATAAGGAAATACTGGGATGCGTTGCAAGCAGATTGTTTAATTGTTCATATTTCGACCAATCGGAACCGTATCCCTGACTTTCATCATGATCGTGAAGTCTGCAATGGTGAAACATAGAATGTTTGGGCAAGTTTGAGTGATATCCAGAATGAGCGTGTTTGAACGGTGCGCCCCTATCACGTGTAAGCGCTCCTCCCTGAAGCGTCTTCAAGACGCCGTCTTCGGCTCCTGTCAGCCGGACTACGTGCTAGTTTCGTTTTTCTAATATCGTACGAAATTGAGGGATTTTACGAACCGCTACGCGGTAAGTTAGCCTTTCCTTAAACAATCAGAAGCACACGCTCGAAGATGCCGAACGAAGATGATGGTTTCTTTCGATGACTATGAAGAGAAGAGATAAAACCAATAATGATTTGCATTAGAAATATTTTTCTACTATTGCAGAAAAAGATTGTTTATATTTCGAGAGCAAAATTAATTTTTCGATCTTGATTTTTTTTTAGGTTTCAAGCTATTTGTATACCAACATTATAAACTACTTTTTTTGTACTTCAGTATTACCATCAACCTTGTTGTTGGTACCTACCCTCTGTTGTAAGGTATCGTTCAGAATCGGGCATTTTACGGCACAAATGATGACGTATTAGATTTTACGGCACGTATGATTGCATCATCATACATTCAGCTAATCGCAGAGAGAGAATTGGGGGGGGGGTGAGGTAAATGGAATGGCCTACCACCGTTTTCTCGCACAGATACCCCTGGCGTCGCAAAATTGTTTGATTCTATTATAAATTTATAATGCTGCTATACAAATAAATAGCGTATAAAATTCGTTTATAATGTTGCCTTATTGAATTCGTACAAATTTGTAAAACTCGCTCCTAAAGTAGCTCGTTTTCAAAACGCGTACTTATGCAATAAAGCAATACATTATAAACTAATTGCATAAACTACTATTTCCGTAGCAAGAAATCGTTTATAAAATGGCCTTCTGTGGCATGCAAATGCCAATCTTCCCGGGCTGTCCTCCCTGTGCGTCCTCCTTGTCCGTCATTAAGATCGCGTCCGTCATTAAGATTTTCATTAAGATCGTGTAAATTGTTTTGAAAATTTTAGTAGTTTTCGCACAATATTGCGTGTAATTTGTGTAATTTCAAAAAATTACAAATACAAAATACTCGGTTTTTTGAAAACAAAAAATGTTCTGTCAAAAAGTGCTTCAAATTTCGAATTTATTCTAGCGCTTAAGTGCCATTTTCTTAAAAACAGCTCCAATTTTTTCAAAAAAATTGCTAGGACAAGATTTTACTGTTCTTTAATATTATTAAAACAATATTTCCGTTCTATTATTAGAAAACCGAAAAATTAAGAAAATTTTTAAAAAATGTACTTTGGGCGGCGATAGATTGCTGCTGGCAGGAGTATGTAGCAAGTTTGAATAGCTATCCGAGACCAAAGGAAATAGAAAACTAATACGGGAAAGCCAGTGTCATTCTGTAACCACTAGTACACATTTATAATGGTATTATGAAAAAAGGTAGCGTATGCAACTCGTTTAAAATGTTGGATTATTGCATTCGTACAAATTTGCAGTCAAGTATAACATACTATGAGCTATTTGAATACTATAATTTCTCAAACGGTCACGCACCGCTTCCTGGCGGAATCTGCTGACGCGGTGGCCTTGGCCATTTGCCTACGCGCCGTGCGAGCGGGCGAGTGAGCGAGTGAGCGAGCGAGCGAGCGAGCGAGCGGAGGAGCGCGTGGGCGCTCGGCGGTCACGGGTCAGAGGTCAGCGGAGCAGGGGTGAGAGGCGCCAACACCCCTCATTAACCGCCTCGCTCCTCTCTCCCTGCCGGTGACGTGATGCCAAAGGCAAGGCCACTGGGAGGCCTCCCGTGCTCCCTCAAATATCAATTTGGAATACTGCGCTTCTGGTTAAGGAAATGCGTCGAATCGCCCTTGTGGAAAGGTTTTCTTCCAAAAACAGCAGTAGGAAAAAATCATGCTGTCACCCTTATGTGTAGAGTGATGCTAATAGAGAGTAAAATTCAGGATAAAATATGGGCGTCTTTATGGTTGTCTTTATTAAATTTTATAAAATAAACGTTTATCATATACATTATTTTGTGAATTTTTGAATGATATTTTTACCCCACCTTGATGATACTAGATATGACACTCTCAATTCCTCCACGTGAGGACGCCTTCTCTTTAAAGGAGCTCATACAAATATGGAACATGTGACATATTTTCCTGTTCTGTTATTCTCGTCCGGAAAAGGGCACGCGTGTGTGGTCAAAAGCCCGGAGTAAAACTGTCACGAATGAAACGATAGCTCCTGATTTTCAATAACGGGACAATTACCTCATCGGTTGACCCAGAAACATCAATCGCCCCAAAGGAAACAGGTTTTTGTACTTTGGCTCGATTTATTCAAAATAATTACCATATATGCTAGATCTCGTCACACGCCAACCAATATCCCCATGATCATTGGTCACAATTGTTCTTTTTTTTATTATGAACTAATATATTTAAAAAAAATATATTTTAATAGACTAATATTTATGGGATGTCCGAACTGAAATTAGCCTTCTGAAATATGTTCAGCAATTTGACCCTGCCTGACCCTTTAGGCACGTAACTTAGTTCCGAATAGGTTTGGAACAGGACAGATAGTGACGCAACAAAAGAACAAAGGCGAGCAACGATATATTGCAAAACCGGGTGGTTCTCAATAAAGCTGACGCTAAACTTAGGGATCGAACCTCGGTAGCAAAACTGAACCTTTGCGATATTAGGTTTTTTTGCCAGGGGAAGCGTTTGAGCTATCGACAGCACTTGCGATTTCCTGTGCATGCGCAGTTGAAATTTCCCATCACGTTTGTGCATCTGCGCATGCGCAGAATATCGACATTGCAGTCAATGATTGTACACTATACCGTGCAAAAACTCCCTATTGTTAAACACTGGTAAAACACTCTCGTGTCCCGTGTGTGTTTGGTTCCCTAACGTTTGTCTCACCACACCCATGCTCCACGTCTCCGGCCCGAGCTGAAGGAACTAGCGGCTCCACGCGGCAAGCCTTTCCAGGAAACCTCATCAGAAAGGAGGTATCAACCGAAATGTTGCACGGACGCGATCACATTGGTGAAAGTAACGTAAAGAGTTTCTTTATAGAGAGATGCATGAACTGAAAATATTATTCACGTTTATCGTGATCTTCGCTCTCGTTAAGAGAAACTGAACTAGTTTTACAAAAGTCCGTCAAGTTTTTTTATTCAGTTTGGGTGTTTTTTTGTTCTTCTTCTGCTTGAAAATATTTGTTCAAAATACCAGCCGTTATTTCCCGCAGCAACATTAGTATTTTTCATATCAAATACTGAAATAAAAGTGTAAGTGAATCGCGAATAAAAAATTATTTATTAATCCAATATTTTAGTATATTATCTTACGCAAGTGCAATATGTTCTCACATCCCATTGCATTACATTAATCAGTCATCAATAACTCTTTCATTTCACTTATAACAGTATAGCTTCGGGCCAATTCTATCATTACTTAATGAGCATACTTTCAGGTGGTCAAGAAAAGATTACCGAATCTTTCACCTAATGTTTTGTAATATACGATTATGGTACATCAATCAATAATCAACACAGAATGCTACGTGGTGACAAGCCAAGCGTTAATGTAAAACGAACACAGCTTTTGAAAGTAGTCGCTTCGGACTTTCTTCGTAAGGCCATTCCCGAACACGCATCTCCGGGTGACCGTTCTCCATTAGCGCTCGTTAGATCATCCTCGACTGCACATCGAAAGAGTTTCACAGCCTGTTCCGTGGCATTCTTACTCGCTAGGCATTCTTACGAAAGCCCAGGAACCTCTCGTTTCCTCGTTACCTCCAGGTTATTCATTTGCACATTAAAGCATTTTGGCTGTAAAACAATACGTGAGTAAAGCGCTTTCCCCGGCTGCTCATGTAATGCTCCGTGAAAGCACAAAGGATAATTTTAGTGTTCTAGATTTGCGTTGAAAAAAAGAAGTGAAAGATCAGATGAGAAAAGAAAAGTGAAGAAAGAGTAGCAAGTTAAATATTTGAGATGAAAACATGAACGAACACGTTTCAAAAGAATTCCGTACCGTCACTGTACTGTCATGACATAATTCTGAATGTTTCGTCACAACTTTCAGAATATCATTTGAATATTAATTAAATGTGATTGTTAAGCAACTCCCCGAACTCTCTCCAATCCCACATGGGAGCTGAACACGTCATAGTTCTTGAAGGAAGTATTGGAATGAATGTTTCTGATGAATTTTTGCAAATCTTTCAGTGCATAATATTTATTGATGCAATTAACACTTACATTATGCAGTCACAATTTACGTGGCGAGTCTATAACCCTGGGAAATTTTCAGTAAAATAATATGTTTTGAGTCATCCACCATTTATTAATTTCCAGAAAATATATGTTCGTGTCTTCGTTCGTGTGTTCAATATAAAAGCGATAGGAAGAAGTTCAAAGGAGAATGTTCACAGCACAATGTGAGTTTGAGTAGAATAAGTGTTTTTAATTAAGACGTATTATTAAAATATTATTTCGAGAAAACACTAAATCTATGACCTTAAGTTCAACTTGAATAGTCAACGCCCACAGTGATTTTAGTGAGAGGCTTCTCGAATCGAATTGTACATGCATTGAAATCATTAATCTGTGTTTTTCCGTTGAAAATGTATTAATGTGTGAAATATTATGAATCCCTCTAGAGAAGAAGCAGAAGAAGAAGAAGCAGAAGAAGAAGAAGCAAAAGAGGAAGCAAAAGAAGAAGCAGAAGAAGAAGAAGCAGAAGAAGCAGAAGAAGAAGAAACAAAAGGGGAAGCAACAGCAAATGAAGACAAAGTAGCAGCAGAATAAGAAGTAGAAAAGTAATCTGTAGCTGGAGACGAAGAAGCAAAAGCAGCAGAAACCCGATTTTCATGGATTTCCATGGGCGACGGACTGAGAAGCTTTGCAAGGCGCCCGGCATCTGCCCTCCACCGAGAGCCGCCTCCCGAAACGGAGTTGCGCCAGCGGCGATCGCGAGCGGTGAAGGGGCGCTGGAACGACGGATGAGGGGTGGGGGTGGAGGGTGGGGGGGGGCTGGTGAAGGGGACCACGCACGCGCCCCGCCTTTTCCATCCACGACCCATCGTCTTCGCGGCCACTTTTTACAGGGTCTCATCTCGTTTCTCCTAGTCATGTGATGTGCTCTTCAGATTGCCTCTGGGAGGCGGAATTCGAGATGGAGTGTCTGCGTTTCTGATTGACTGATTATTGTGATTCCGGACGCGTCAACCGCTTAGGGCCTATAAGTGTAGTGCATGCTTTTTTACGCGGAAAGTGGATGACGAGATCCGGTGCCGACCTACATGTACGATGGAACGGTTTTCCCCAACTAGGTATCTCTCACTAGTGAGGTATTTCCCCAGCCGAAGAATGCTCTAAGCTCCTGTCTGGTTTCTCATCATGTATGGTAGTGTATCGAATGCAATTGAGGTAAGTAAATGGTGAAGATAGGACAAGAAAGAAGAAAGAAAGATCGCGCGCGGTTCGCGGTTTGTCAAGGTGTGGGTATTCGCTGGCCATTTATAGGAGAAACCACGAGAAACTACTGATCAGAGCACCAGAGCTAGAACTCTCTTCAAGACAGTGGCAGAATCCGACCTGTCTAGGTAGTGTCGAAAATCCCATAACCGAATCCTAGGACATCCCGATCAGAGGCACGGCAGTGATCTGAGCCGCCAAAACCAGTCTTTGTTTTTTATCCAATTTCGAAGTTTGGGGGCTATTGAAAGAGATCTGCACAATTAAATGAGTTACAAAAATTGGTTAAAAAGTGAAAATAATTATAGATAATGTATTATAATTTATTAGAGAGTTATGAAGTTTGTAAACGAAACCATGGTTTGAGAGGGGTTCAACTTATGAACAACTCAATAGTACATTGTTTGATTTTATAAATGTAATATTTAAATCGTAAATTCAACAAATTAGTTTACAAATTTAGAAAAGTTAAATATTAGTTCAAAAATTTAGAATAGATTTCAACAGTTAAGATAGTTTACTTCCATATGTGTGTAAAGAAAAATGACATGCAAAATATTATAAGATTATGACGAAAATGTAATTTAGTAATTTAGTACTAAATGTTCATTGAAGAACGTAAATATAAGAAACTAGTGATATGTTTCAAAAAAACCTGTGGTATCATATTAGTAATTCTATTAAAGCAGATTCAAAGAGTACTGAAAAGGGATTAAAATCTTCTGCTAACAGAGATTTATGTACACGACGTCGTAGTAATCAGAGCCATGTCAACGTTTTTTTCACTCTTACAGAAAGTAAATATTTTCACCAGGATTTTCAGACGAAAGTAGTTCATTTGCCAGTTCAAGTAATGTTTCAGAAATCGCTCGTTCATTGGCACTGGCATAAAAAAAGCAAATTAAAAAAAATTAAGAATCTGCCCATTATTGATACACGACATAAGATAATGTTTGGCCAGAAAGCAACTGCCTGAAATTATGAGCAAAAATATTTCTTCCTGGCTTGCAACATTACTCAACTCTGTAGGCAATTCATCAACTATGTGGATCTTCGCCCCTAGAGTTAAGACAAAATAACACATTTTATTGCCCAAATCACTTAGTTTGTTAAACGTCATGTCTCTGAACATTTATCCCTATGTGTACTTGAAGTAATTTAAATTATTCTGTGGAGTTTAAATACAAAAAAGGAGTGCGAGATTTATTTTGATAAAATTAAACACTCATCCCCTTTTCTCCTTTACTCTTCATATGTGTGGGTACAAGTATTTGTAAGTATAGGTAAGTGTGTACTTGAATATGTGGGTGGGTGTGTATTTGAGCTTAATTCTCGAAATACAGGAATAGTTTCAACCCAACTTGCTAATCATATTATTCACAAACAGAAAAGATGTTGTAAGACTAACATTCCCGCAAGACTCCCTAAGAAGGTGTAACATATTGTAATAATGCACAAATGTAATGAGTAAATAACCTGCAATATATCTATGTCTGATGGGAGGATATTGCGGATGAGGCTATCTAAAAACATATATAATAAATAGTGTTAGTGTAACGCCGGGTAAGTAGCTAGCTTAAGGCATTACTTCTTAATTAATAAGCAACATGATGTTTTAATTTTCTAGAATTGCTTAAGGATTCGTTGTTATTGGACTATTCACCATCAGGATCCATTGTTAGAAGAATATCGTGGAATACGAAAGGAAATGAAAATTTATGGAGATAGGTTATTTCATTTCTTTTCAGTTTTTACGTATCCATTGCTTTATTAATGTGAGAATGCATGTGCCACAATACTGCACTTTTGAAAAAATTGCATTTCAGTTGTAATTGTAGGGTAATAATAGAGAGTTGGACGAGATTTACGATTTTAGTGCTCTCAGAACTCACAACATTAGAAGTCTCAAGTTTATGATCGATGAAATTTTCTCACAGGCAGAGAATGCACTGCCCCACTAACCGCGATTTCCAAATTTTACTGAAATCACGATGTTGCTCTCAGCAAGAGTGATATTTCACCTGAAATTAATTTGTAATTCCCGAGCTCTGTAAATGGGATAGGAGAGATGGGATGGGAAAGTTTGCGGATTACAGTGTACGTGCAGGATACTTCTAAATGTCACAATCTGACATGTGCGTTATATTACTCTGAAAGATGGGTGGGGGAGGGCGGCAAACACCAAATAAATAATGGACCGAGTTCTAAATCTTAGTACGTATGATTTTGGCCTAGGGTTGATGGCATTTCTTGTTCCGCTCTGAAATATATATTTCTCGTTAAGGAGTCTATTGGTGATTAGAGCTACCTTCATATCTAAAGGGATTTACTAAAGGAGAATGATTTAGTGCAGTTTGTAATCTATAGTTGTTGCTTCTCTTAAATTACTAAATAATAATATCAGGATGTGTAGAGGTCAGAGAAATCAAGTGCAGTTTTCCCCATATGGAGCATCAGACTAAATGATCTCAAAACTCACTCTCTACTACGATAATAAACTATTATTATGTCTTAAGTATAATTAATATAACTAATATATATTGAATGGATAGAGGACACATTCCTGAAGAACAAACACCCAGAAAGTGGCGCAGGAATGAAACCAAAGATACGGATGAAAATACACAAGAATACACAAAAAATCTACAAGGAGATAAATTGTACAATTGTTCACATTATTGCAAACATTTACCAGAAAACAAGAAAAGAACTTTAATAATGTAAAATGAACGATTTACCTCCTTTCTAATAGTTAGACACTTTCAACTAAGATAGGATTTGGGTGACCTAAAACATTGCCAAAAATGATCAATAAAATGCCCTTAAAATGCTTTAAAAATGTCCTAAAAACAAAGAAAAATGACGTAAAAACTTTGATCAAAACCACTTTTGATGAACAACTCAATCTGCTTGGTATGCTACTGATGTAATCGAGGCTTCTTCCTTTTGTTCAAGTAAACTCAGATTGCAAACATTTGATTTGGACTGTTCTTTAAAAGAAAACTGCTTTTATCGCAGAACCGCAATGACGCCGATAGGCGTCACAAGAACCAGTTGATTACATAGTACTCACAACGACTGACATTACAACATATGAGCGAAGAAATCAAATAGGCTACTCAGGAATTCTGTGGTGAACATTTGTTGCACCCCGTAAATATTGTGTGAAGCAAGTATCATTCAAATGATATTAAAATTGATGAAATATTCTTGTTACTACTCGCAGTTGAGCATTGACTCCTCGTGTGAACTAGATATTACCGATTCTCTGCAATCTGTTACCATTGAAATTGCTTCATTTTACCTTTGTGGAATCATAACACTATACTAATTCGATACAACTCTTTCTTTTGTGTCTCTTTAATTTCTCTTCTGTACAAAAGAGCGCTACACCGTCAAGTCTGCGCCTACCTGTGTTGCTATGCAACCCAATGCACTCTCTTGTCATGCGTGTGAATAAGAGCAGAGGACATTCACCAGTTGTTTCTTTGTGCGTTCTCCCCACCTCCATAAGATGAGCAGGGAGTTTTGTATGAAATGATAGATATTACATAATTTCTCTTAAACATAAACTGGTGTAGAACTTACACAAGATGTTCTTTTACTTTGATTATTTCATTGCTCTTCTTTCACCATTTCCTTACAACTTTGTTAACAAAAAGAAATAGCTATGCTTTAAAGTGTGTTGCAGCCTCCATTCCTGAACAGGAAGAAATACCACACGGAGGTGACGTTGGTTACGAGAAAGACATGATCAACAGAGAGAGTGGAGGTTGAAAAATGAATCTCGAGGAGAGGGCACTGAAAGTCCACACAGTAGCACGTGAGTCGTATTTATTCTTCAACAACTTCCCCAATATTATGACGCAGAGTTTAAGATGCCGGAAGTATCACTAATCTTATTACAGTGTAGTGTGGTGTTTATGATTCATTTGATTTTGGAATTGTGTGATCATTTGTGGTCATATTATTTACGGGCGGATCATTGCAATATATTTGTATTTATCCTGCGTCGATCGCAAGTACTTTAAATAATAAATAAAACAGGTTGCAGAATAAATGAAAAAGGAAAATTTAT
This sequence comes from Gryllus bimaculatus, assembly GCA_017312745.1. Lineage (NCBI taxonomy): Eukaryota > Metazoa > Arthropoda > Insecta > Orthoptera > Gryllidae > Gryllus > Gryllus bimaculatus. The sequence continues at coordinate 423,198 of BOPP01000084.1, forward strand.
GAGTATTATAATAATGAATATTGCAAATCAGGGCAGTCGAGGCAGCTAAGATGAATGCGCCAATCCCTCGATTCAAAAGCTCGTACGCTCGAGTCTCGCTTTGGCAAATGTCAAAACACTATGTTGGTCTCTTTCCAATTTCATAACAATTAAACAATCATCACGGCTTTGGTGGTGTAACTGTTAGCGAATTCGTATGTCATACGCAAGTTTGGATCTGATGGAAGTCGTGGATGTTTAAAAACGAAAAATTTATTGTGTGTATAAAATGGGTATGTAAAAGATCCACGAACCTAAAAGAAAAAATTGAGCCAAATTTGCCTGCTTTGTTGCAAGATCCTTTCTTTGTCTGCTAGATGGTGAAAGGAGCGTTGGGAGGTTTGCATGGTCAGGCGGAAGAGCGGGCGTGATGGTCTAAGTCTCGCCACGTAAAGTAAGGCATAATTGAACATAATTGAACTGAATACAATTCATCCTTAATCATAGTAAAGCATAATCATTGTTAACTTCATGACCGCTCTTGAAACAGTTTGGGACGAAAATATGGCTCAGAAATGTTCCAAATCGGAGAAAGAGTGAGTAATTGTAATATTGTAAATGTAAACCTAATATTATTAATAATAAATGCAAAAGTAAAGTCTGCAGTTAACATTGTTGTAAGAATTTATTCATAGAAAACGTTTGGTTTTCTATGAATGCTATTCAGATTTCTGTGTGTAGCCGAGGAAGAGAGCTTACGCCTCATGTCCTCCCATTTTCTGGGCTGGCGATCACTACAGTAGTTGTCGCATTTGTCTTACACTACATTTAGGATACTAAGATGTAATTGATAATTAAGTGAAATTACGACAGAAATTTCAATATAATGATGAAATGAATTGTTTACATAGTATGTGAAAATATATAATTATATTAAATAAATAAACCTATAACATACAATTATGGGTGGAACTGTCCTCAGATTTAATGGAAAACCTACCAAGCCACAATTGCAAAGAGAAAACATCCATATCGTTAGCAGGACTTGACCTCGCAACTTTCAGCTTGGCGTACTCTAAGGATGCCCCGAGCCATCTCACAACTGAGACAGAAAAAACTCCAACATATGCGTCATGGTTCAGAAACTATTTCTAACAATAGTGATTCATCTTAGAATTAGCTAAAAGATATCATTTTATCAAAGTTGGTTGATTTTTTTCAAGCGTCGTTGCCCGAGATTTTTTCTTACCGATTACTTTTGCAACATTTTGACGCATGATTAATGGAATTATATTCATTTCTAATAGTATAATAATCCAATTGTATAATAGTATACTGAATTGACTACTCTTTGTTACAAGGAATAAAATGAAAATTAATTTTATCTGCTGCAGGAAGTCTTACTATATTCAATATCATAAGCAATGCTGAACGCACGATCGAAAATATATTATTTTTTCTGTATTGAGTCTTTTGGCCCTACGGGTAGCTCACTCGTCACCATACTTGCTTCCCATGACGCGATATCGGGTTCGATTCACGGTCGATGCCGTTTATAATGAGTGTATAATATTATCTGTCGCTGTAGGACGATGGGAAATCTCACTTGTAAGGTTGAGAAGACCAGAGTACTGCGTAGGGGTGTCTATGTTCTAGCCACACGTACACCTTAACCTGTGGCCGCAAGACCGAGTCGCCCCTGGTAGGCCTTCTCCCCGTCAAAAGGTGTTGTGCCAGTGCAGACAGACCAAGTCTATTAGAGGACGTCGGAAAACTTTGGAAACCTGATTCTCAACATTTCAAGCGACCATGAAATAATGAATGACTATCGGGACCCGTGAGAACATTTCATACTTAAAGTGAAAGTAACTCACAATGAAATCCAACTTTCAGATTGATTGATTATCGATTCCGAGTGCGTCAACGGCTAACATCATTAGTCCCGAAAGGATAGAGCACGTTTTTATCGCGAGAGGTGGCGGTGACCTTCGCCTCTGGATGGGGAGATCCGGCGCCGACATACGTAGGCTTTCGGGAGTTGCTTTCGTCAACCAGAGAACCCAAGGCACACCGTCTCTCCGGGACGAGCCCTAAGCTTCCGACTGATCTCCTGACAGGTGTGATAGTGTAGTGCAAGTGTGTGTGTGTGTGTGTGTGTGTGTGTGTGTGTAAGTAAGAGGTGGGGACAGGCCAAAGAAGACGAAGGAAAGATCGCGCGCGGTTCGTGACCCTTTTGTTAGGGTACTGCTCCGGCATTCGCCTGGTGTTACTCGAAGAAACCAGTGAAAACTATCGATCCGACTAGCCGACCGCTAGATTTCTTCTCCAGACAGAGGCTGAATTCGGCCTAGCTATGTAGCTACTTATTAAGCTAGTTGTTATTAAACTTAAGGAGTCGGTTCGCTACGATATTCAATACGTAAACATGTTTGAGAAACATTTTCATGTACCGAAGAGAAGTCTAAGCCTACTGAATTGTTTCTAATAGTAATAAATGGTATTTATTACTTAGAGGTGAAAATATTAGTTGAATTATTTTTTGGTTCAGAATTGGTTTTCTTGGGTACATAAGATCGCAAAAAATAAACACTTTTTAGTATAGAAATATTTTTTCAATTTTCGCACCCTAGCAAGCTGGCGTCCGTCCTCTCCAAACCTCCTCTGTTCCTCGTAACAAATCCAGGAAAGTTAAATAATATTGCAGAGAGTAGGGTTGTACTTGCCCGATTTTCGCATGGAAAACTTTACATGACATTCTGGGGAAGATTGAATAATTACTTCAAATGTTGTTTTTAACGAAGTGTGAATTGATCAAAGAACATATCAATATAGTACTGAATAAATCTTTATTAAAAATTTGTTTCTAACATTTGTTTCTTTTTGTTTCTTCTTATGTAAGTACGAACATTTGTACATTTTTTAGCAAATAAAAATTTCAGGTTTCCTTAACAACTTTCCTTCTTAATAGCAAGAATAGGGAAATGGATAGGGAAAGGATGGGCATTCACATGCGAGAGTTCTCGCACGGGTACGCTAATTTCCCATTAATGTCATAATCTTCGAGTTTTTTCATCTATCTAATTATGTTGAATTTTGTTCATGCAGCACGGAGGAGTAATTGCCTATCCATTAGTAGCATACTTACAAGTTTCACAAGTTGTACAACCGTCATCTTTATTTAGTGTATTATATAATATCGACGGGATGATACGCATGATTAAATAGAGTGCGATGTTGTGTAATTTTACTTACCACGCAACAATCACAAGATTGAAACAACCATGGCTTACATGGTTTTCTAATTCACAATCGTAGCGAAACGGTAACTGTTACCTTGCTTATGTCCGCAACGAAATGCCCAGCGATTACAAATACTTTTGCAGTAGCCGAGTAACTTAGGTCTGCCGTCACTAACGGGTAGATCACTTCCAGTTCACCAATCGCGACAAATGAGGTGTCATTCGAAGCCTCTAAGTCTCCTGATGGAGAACTGGTTATTTTCATGCGAATCAATTCAAAAGGTTCTAAGATATTTCTCGTAAAACGACAACTACAAACAAACGTGTTTTGGATGATTTTACGGTCCCTGAGAGGTGATCTATTGTTCATTCGATTCCTCTCAAGTTCAGTAGAGTGGCTTAATCTTTAGCCGATTCCCTCTAGAATATTCTGAAATTATACTAGAAAACACGTGTTGTTGATGGATTAAATCCACTTCCGAGTACATTGGTGAAACGCTGTAAATTACTAAGCTTTCTTTACTAGAATTGCTATGTTTCTTTATGAATTGATAGAACATGATTTATCATATTGATGATAAACTACAATTCGTAAGCAATACAAAGTAAAGGAGTATTTAAATCTATTATTTTTTAATTTTCTTTCCGAAAATGGACGAGCCGGATAACTGCAATATGTTTAAAAATTTAATGTTCTTATGAATTTGCAAAGCACGAATAAAACTTTGTTAACATGAAAATACCAGCTAAAAGCGCGACAGAAATCTATTAGTTAATGTGTAGTTCTTGTTTTCCTTCAGTGCCAACTAATCGTTATCCAGCACGGATGACGGCTGCCGTGACGCAACGGCTGGGAGGTGGGGGAGCGATGAGACAGGCGGAGGCGGCGGCGCTTCGATCGGTGGCGGAAGGAGAAAGCATCAAGCGAGCGCCACTTGCGAGCGCAACTGGAACACATTCACTTCACTCTGGCAAGCATTGCATGGCAGTGGCACAGTCCCGTGCAAAACGAATGCCTAATGTCACTAGGGCGAACGCGTCGGCGGCCATGAGAATAATCGGTATTTTATCTGAGAAAAATATTTAGAATCTTCGTCTGACCGACGGGTTGTAATTGAAAAAAGTTGACATGTAATCTAAATCGAAATATTTCTAAAAAGCGATAAATACTCATCGTCGGTATTGAAAAAAATGTCTCTTGAGTTCTTTCTTGTAAAATATTGGATATTCAAATATTTACTTTTTAGGATCCTCGCGTTCCAGGAAGGTTTATCTTCTGAAACACGTTTGTGCTATTATTTTGATTAATATTTGCATAAGGAAAAGAGAAAGTGACGTGCGAACGGCCTTCCTGGAACTGTCATGACACAATTGAATGATACATAATTTATTTTACTACTCGTTTCAGAGGTTAAACAACGTGTACCTTCATGCCGGCCAGCAACGTTCACCAATGTAAATACATGCATAAACAATAAAATATATTCAATTATTGATAAAATGGATAAATTTGAATCATATGAGTCGGAATAATGGAAATAAAATATCAAATTAATGATTAAATAATATTATTTCTCTTGTTGTAATATTAATTTTTTATCATTTTAATGTTGTACTTTGTTCTCTTTTATTTTACGAAATTTTTTACGTTAATTATTTTTAACGAAATATTTTACGAAATTTAATACCATATTTTTAAGAGAGTTTTTTTAAATAGTCCAATTTAAAGTGTAATATAATAATTCCAACTTCTTTCTTAATTATCCTGTTTATTTTTACTTCACACTTTCTAGTATTTCTCACAGTTTCTCGAACAGCGTTGATTGTAAATTTAATTATGTTTTTAGAAAATGAACTAATTTCCGAAGCACTGATTCGCCGGGGTTGGTGACATATTTCCAATTTCATCTCTCTGACGAACATGTCTCGAAGTGAGGAGAAGGGAGGAAAGAGTTCGATAAAGAGTGTAAAATAGTGAAAGAAAATTGACATAGACATTGAAAAGTGGTATCTCGATCTCGGTCGAATTCAGCCGCCACAGACTCGAGAATTCTAGCGGCCTGCTGCTCTGATCGCTGATCATTCTGAGGTTTCTCCAATCAACATCAAACGATTGCCGGAGCAGTTCCCTATCGAACGGACCGCGGACCGCGCGCAATCATCCCTTTCCCTTCCTTGTCCTATCATCCCATACTTCACACACGGGTCTCGCAATCCATCGTGGGGAACATAACCGCCACCAACCCTAATTTTAAAAAATACACTACACTTATGGGACTAATGACTACAGCAGTTATCGCGTCCCGAACCACGAAATAATCATTCAAGAGAGGGAAAGAAACGTAGCACGGAGATTGTGAGTAAAGTGGAGTGTAGGTGAAGTACGCAAAATACAAAAGAGAAGACGTGGAGCGGAGCAGGAGAGACCGGAACGAACGCGGTGGGGCCCCACAGAGTACCGCCGCCGCTGCCGCGTCTGAAGGCGAGAACGCATTCCACAAGAAAAGGAACTTCTTTGCGGCAGGGAGCACCGGGGGGGGGGGCGAATTTCTCCCCCCGCTCGTCTTTCACTCCGATGTACTCCCGAGAAGCCCCCCCCCCCGGCTGGCGCGATGTCATTTTCGGAAGGAAAGTTGCGCGTGATACTCCACTTCTGGGAATGGCAGCCGTTTGCTTTGGTGCATAAAGACGAGTCATGCATTTCTGTTCGCTTCCTCTGAACAGATGGCTGTTGAACTGTAGGGAAGTAAGAATTTAATGTGCCTGCGAACGGTGTAGCGTAAAATTAAAAGTGGCTCGCCAGTTTCGGCGTGTTAAGGTAGTCTGTTTAGCTGTCTACATAGATTGCTGAACCACTTCCTCGATCTCAAAAACTCTCTTAAACGGTTCCTCAATAACGTGCGTAAAATGTCTCTATATTTGTAAATAATAGTTGTAAAGTCTATCATCGCAGAATTTTAGGTAAGTATTTTTTACTTTCTTTAATAGCACTAAAATAATGTCTCTTTCAATTTCATATAAATAATGAAAATAATAATGTCAATTTTGTCGAGTCGTAAATACACCCAGTCTCTTCAACTGATCTTGGCGACAATTGAAGCGTGTCAAATAATGCGAGTAGCCAATAGTCTGTATCTGTATAAATATTTAGCTATATAAATCGGGAGCTACATTGTATGCATTCTATCATCAACTTTTAGGAATACTTCCAATCCTGTACCAACAGAAAACTTCTTATGGATTGGATTGACAAATACAGCTGAAATATTATCAGCTGATTTTCCAATATTTACTGACAATAATGACTACTATAAAGAAACATTTCTAATATGAATACCTTATTACGGACGTTAACGTACTTATTTGCTTCTTAAGGAGACAAACGAACAAACGAAACTACTCTGAAACGAAAATTCGCAAGAAAATAAAAAAATTGTATATATTGCCATGTAAAAACTGCTGTTTTATGTCTGCAACAAGAAGTCATTTGGGATTTTGTAATACAAATAATATTATTATTTTACGGGTAATCTCGGATAAACTGAATATTTATTGGAAGAAACAACGTTATATGGAGTTGATTGTCATTGATTAGACTTATTTGGAGCTGATGACAAACTTTTCTGAGCCTGAGATTCCAAACGAAGTGTGAGGTTCCTAAATCCCGTTATACACGAGACTGAGACTACGATGCTGAGACTTTCAACCATTTCTCGAACAGACAACCTCTACAAGGTCGCTTCGTATTCGTCGAATGTTCTGAGTCAAAACACGTGACCACGCCCGTACGATCTAATGACGCGTGATTCAATCGTGATGGACGGTTGTTGGAACGGAATATTTTCTAACGTGAGTCACCTCGCATGTCAAATACGGCTAGCGCTGGGCGCTCCGGGTATCTTATTGTGTGCAATTGCCAGTCCACGCGAGAGCTCATGAATTCATGAACCGGCGGTGGTGCATTTTCGGAGGAATAGAGGTGAACCGAATGTCGCCTCTGCCTGACTGGCACCTCTTAAGAGTTCGGCTGTTCGCATCGGTCGATTCCGTGGTTTCCGTCGATCATTGCCAAGCGAATGTCAGAACAGTGACTAACGGGACACGCTGTACGAGTACGTGAATTTCCGCACACGGCTGACGACACAGAGAACGGAGATGGCTCCACTGAACGCCATCTCCAAAACATCGACTTCCTAGCGTTTTTGACAGACAACCTCAGCCCAAAAAGATACGTTCACATTTCGTGTAAGCAATGACACAAGGAAACCAATGTAACAAATTATGAAAGGAGCCAAAACAAATTCCTGGGCGATTAGAATCCAAAGTTCTATTAGGCTACCAGATGTTTTCTGAATAGATATAGCAGGCGCATGCGCAGTATGCTATAGTATGCGCATGCGCAGTGTCCTCCTCATATGTCTTGATAGCTCTTAACTCGCGCTTTAGCCAACAAGTGTCGTGATATCTCGCTTGAACTCTCCAGACAGGATGCAGCTCGGCAGGGTCAGCAAACAGTGTATGATGCCGCACCGCATGCTGACTGTTCAGGTTCTTTTTGGCTCTCGACATATTTTGATTTTGATACTAAGTACTATAATTGCTTGTAGAGCTGATAACATCGTAGCAAAGTGAATTACATTATCACAAATTCCGTGTGATACTGAAGACAAAATTGTGATATTCAATCGTTTTGTTTGTAGAGCATAGTAATAAACTATTTTTTTCATTAAGTGTATTTAATTGAATGAAACGGTTCGATGAATTAAATATCTTATTCTTAAAAACTCATTATTATTTTCTGCTGTAATTTCTGAGAAGAGAGTTCGTACCATATATATTTCTAATATCAGATCAATGAACACTATTTATTCATAATTTCTTTACGACATCATATAAGAAAACATTAAGGCCTTTACATTATATTTAACGAGGCACATAATAATCTCAGGATTGCCCTAACGTATCGACAGAGATGTTTGGTCTTTGGTATCACGTCTTTGATATAATTTGGAGATTGTAACATTCCTGGTGAAAAGTAAAGTATTAAATTTAATTTTTTTAAAATAACATTTAAAAAAAACCTACTTTAAAATATTGATTATGAGTCACAATGAGGATTGTCTAAAAAATTAAACATGGAAAGTACAATGCGGATACATAACAGCAGTGCACTGTAGAACAGTGAATTATGGTCGTTGTAGCTACAAATACTAGACATTGCCCATTTAAATAAATGGGAAAGTAAAATCACAGCGTGGATCATTTCATTAGATGCCCAGGCACTCAATCTTCGCGCCGCGTCGTCCTCACAGTAATTGCCCCCCACGTACTTTCCATTTTACCGCTCTTCGCGGGCAGACAGGTGGGTCTTGAGTGCAGAATGTCCCCAGGAGCAGGCGTACAGGTCTGTCTTACGGCTCATCGCTCATGTTCTAGACGTACGCTTGCAGTACTGAGATTCACGAATGTCAGGCTAATATTAAGCTGAAGCACCGTATGTTATAAGCAGCGCTCGGATTCTGCTGACCTAAAAATTCTTTGAAAATGACATATAAATTTTCTGAAAAAGAGAGGATAATCACCAATAAAATGACTTAAAAATAGAGAAAACTAGCTAATTTTGTATATAATTATATTCCAACCGTCAGTTTTAAAAGGCCGAGGAAGTTGCCGAGGAATGTAATTTTGAGAGTTCGAAAAACAGAGTCCACTGCAGTAGTGAACTTCATCAGGAACTGATGATACAATAAAATCTTTGTTTTAATGTGTCATTGCAAATTCATGAAAAATTCACAAACAAAAAAACGCGAAAAGAAAAGAAAATTCGTAAAAATGACGGAAAGGTCCAGAAAAATTACCTAAAAAGTTAAAAGTGGCAAAAAATGGCCCAATAACAGCACACTTCTATCACTTATATATCGTGATAAACATTCATTTAAAAGTTATCTACGTCTAGAATGCACAATAAAAATATGACATCTCATCAGAATCCGAGCCCTAGTCATCAGATCTGCTTTAAATTATAATTCAAACCAGTCTGTCCCAATGCGTGTATTTCCTTTATAACATACAACAAAGTATCTTCTAGAAACCGTGAACACCGTGATCTTCTAATTCTCTGACAAATTACAAGAATTTCAATTTACACCCTCATTACACACAATTTACACAACAGAACACACTTGTAAATTACTAGTAAAATTTCATGGACTAGTATAAACTATTGTGTTCCATTGATTGATCTTCCCGAACACGCCAACTGCTATGGCCACAGTCCCCTTAGTGCAGAGAATGTTTCATTTCAGGAGGTGGCGTGTTCCGCCCCGCTGGGTGCCAACGGAGCCCCCCCCCGCTGTGTGGTGAGATACGGCTCCGACCTACAGGTCGGCTTCCTCGTGGAATCTTTCCCACGCGGGGCACCGCCCCAGTCGGGACTAGCTGTGAACTTCCGATTGGTCGTCCGGCGTATGTGGTAATGAAGTTCGTGCAAGAGCAAATGGGCAGGATAGGACATGCGAGAGGAAGAGAATATTGCATGCGGTCCGAGACACATTTGTGGGGGTACTGGTCAAGAATTCACCTGGTGCTGACAGGAGAAACCACGGACACAATCAAAGCAGCCAGCCGGTATTTTTCTCCTCCATACAGCGTCTAACCTTCTATCAAGTGTCAAAAACTCGCCATCGCTGGGATTCGAACCCTACGACCTCCCAGTCAGCGACGTTACAGAGTCAGAGGAGATTCTGACTGATCTAAATTCAGCCGGAATTATTGTGTAATACGAGTTACGAGAACTGTGCAGAAGTGTTCCCCGCAGCCACACGAGCGGGAGTAGTGTTCCTGATGGATGGCTAGCGCAACCGCGCCTGGCGTGGCGTGCGTGGGTCGCCGTGAAGAGGAAGGGAAGAAAAAAAAATGGGGTGGCCCCATAACAGCAAACCACTTTCCTATCACTTTTTTTATATATCCGGTGATAAAAACATTCATTTAAACAGTTATCTACGTCTAGAATGCACAAATAAAAAATATGACATCTCATCAGAATCCGAGGCCCCCCTAGTCAATCAAGATCTGCTTTAAAATTAATAATCAAAACCAGTCTGTCCCCATGCGTGTATTTCCTTTATAAACATACAACAAAGTATCTTCTAGAAACCGTGAACACCATGAACTATAATTCCTCTTAGAAATTAGCAAAGAAATTTCAATTACACCCTCAATTACAACAACAATTTTACACAACAGAACACACTTGTAAATTAGCTAGTAAAATTTCACACATGGACTAGTAAACTATTGTGTCCATTGATTGATCTTCCCCGAACACGCCCAACTGCTATGGGCCACAGTCCCCCTTAGTGCAGAGAAAGTTTCATTTCAGGAGGTGGCGTGTTTCCGCCCCGCTGGGTGCCAACGGCCCCCGCCCCCCGCTGTTGAGGTGGACTACGGCTCCGACCTACAGGTCGGGCTTCCTCGTGGAATCTTTCCCACGCGGGGCACCCGCCCAGTCGGGACAAGCTGTGAACTCCCCGATTGGTCGTACGCGGCGTATGTGGTAATAGAGTGGCGTGCAAGAGCAAATGGCAGGATAGGACATGCGAGAGGAGAGAATTATTGCATGCGGTCCGAGACACATTTGTGGGGGTACTGGTCAAGAATTCACCTGGTGCTGACAGGAGAAACCCGGAACACAATCAAAAGCAGCCAGCCGTATTTTTCTCCTCCATACAGCGTCTAACCCTTCTATCAAGTGTCAAAAACTCGCCGTCGCTGGGGATTCGAACCCTACGACCTCCGCGTCAGCGACGTTACAGAGTCAGAGGAGATTCTGACTGATCTATAATTCAGCCGGAATTATTGTGTAATACTATACGAGTTACGAGACTGTGCAGAAGTGTTCCCCACAGCCACACGAGCGGAGTAAGTGGTTCCTGATGGATGGCTAGCGAAACGTCGCGCCTGGCGTGCGTGCGTGGGTCGCCGTGCGCCGTAAAGGCGATGGGGCGGGGCGCGGGGCGGGGCCGGACGGGGCGGGGGCCCGGATGGCGGCCACAACCGGCGCAAAGGTCACCCCACGGCGGCGTGGCGGCGAGGTGGAGAGGATGTGGGTTTCAGTCCAGTACGCGGAAGCCAC
>BOPP01000084.1:449491-461466 GCA_017312745.1 Gryllus bimaculatus
GCCCCGCCCCGCCCCGCTGCATGTGCGTGGCCTGACGCCACCAGAAACCGCCCGGCGCACGTTCCGACGAAGGCCCGTCGAGGGCCGATGGGGCAACGCGATCGGAGGTCCTCACCGGGCACCTCCTTCGCGGACCGCTTGGCTGCGCCACATGAGTCACGCCCTCTCTGGAGCGCCCTTGCGGTACATCTGAAGTCACGTGCATGCACCAGGGATCCTTCACCGAAAATTGTTCTTCACCAATGCAATATTTGCCGTATTAGTTCTGCGAGCAATCTGAGTAGAAATGTGATTCATGTGGACGTCGATATTTTGGTGCTCGGATTCCTACCTATGATCTCAACATTTATTGTTTATTACAGGTATTCTTCTTCTACATGGATGGAGAAAATAAAATTAGTTTTTGAAATGGCATAAAAAAATCAAAGAGAAGGACTTCGATAATATAATATTGAAGAGTATGATTATCTGAAGAAAGAATGGATAACTCACATTTCTCAAATTTAGCTTTCCAATACAATGATAGATGAATAGAAGATGTAATAAAGCCCAGAAAGAGATGAAAAGACGTACAATTAGACCGATTCAAAACGATGACTAATGGGAGAATTTGAAGAAGAAAATTTAATATTCAACAATCATCAGGAAAACGAATGCTACAAAACCGATTTATTTTCAATTTTTAAGCTATATCCATTATTTTCTTCTGCTCTTAAAGATTTCTTATTCGTTGCTAGTATTTTATTTTTTCTGAAACTCTATAGCTCTGTGGAAGCCCGTTTGTAAAATAGATTTTCTAGAGCCTTCATTTCCCGAGATCTTGTGGGGCAACTAAACAACGCGTGTGTAAATTCTGAAGGTGTATCACGTTAACGGACGAAGCCCACCATCTACCATGTATTCCTATCCTCACTTCCCCTCACCTGGGATATAACATTTAAAAATACAACTCCAAATTAAAATATTTCACTGGTAATGAATTGAAAAACTCCAACATCAATAGTAAGGCTTGCGTTATTTTTGGCAATCACGAATCAACATTTAATTGAGTGGATATCTGATCCTCATTATCCTGAATTTGGTCAAACTAGGAATTTTAAATCACCAAAAATTGAATACAATCATCATCCTAACTCGCTTCATTCCATAGTACCGCTTTTGTAATTATTTCATCAATTATTTGACATCGTTATTTATTTTTATGTACTTGTCCTTCACCAAGAGAACTTGTTGAGGGTCTGCGAAAAAAAGTACCTTGGTGGAGTCTAAACCTTGACATTATCATCCATAGTAAAGCAGAGGTATGTGTGCATGCTTTTATTCCCGCGTACAGTTTGCGCGCAGTAGTATAAAGCAGAGTATTTTGCTTTCCTTGAAGTTTAAAAACAAACTTCTTCTAAAGATGGAAGTCAGTTTAGGGAATTGAGAATCGTTTGCCATTCTTGGTGAATTTTTTTCTTGAAACCTAATAGAGTACGTTTGTTGCAAAATGTGCATGATACGTTGTTATTTTTCCGTGCCATCTCCGTCCTAGAATTTTCTGTAAAAGACCGATATACTCAAAAATCTTACAGCTGAATTTCATGAATCAAACGAATGACATTTTGAATTCACTTAAACTTTTAAATGAAGACGGAATACGGCAAATTGTATTACATGTTAATTGAACGATGGGATACAGAAAGTATTTCAGGGGAGTGATCATTTTAGTTCAGACCCCATGCATATTTTTGTAATGATTATATATTTGCTATTACTATTGCTATTTACCACAGAAATAAAAAAAAATGTACGAGGGTATGTATAATGGGAATACTGCTTTGGATGTGAAGACATCTACTCGTATGTACGAGAATTACTTTGAATAAATTAATTAAATTTACAAATAATGTCGTGGTGGCGGCAATGACGTGCTCCTTCTAAGACCTGGCACTGTTCACTTATTCATTTCGACCATACATTGAGTTGTTCAAGAGAAATAAAAACGAGTTGTGTTTTAACCAATGACGAGGGTAAGACGCGAGTACACGCTTCTCTCGATGAGCAAAACGCCGCTGAGTATGTGTAGATGTTGCCACGAGTGAAGACTCTGAAACGCACACGAAGCCACTCGATTTCCAGTGTCAGTCCTTCAAGGTCTCTCCCACGCTCCAGCTCTCGCGGTCGCCACTTGATTTAAACTCTCATGGACGTGGACACTGTGCGTTCATTCACGCGGACAAAGATACTCTGTCCAGCGTCACCGCACATTGTTCCGACCGCCGACTCACCCCCACAGATTGTATTACCTCCAAGGCTTGAGTAATTAAACACATGGCCTCCGAGAGAGAGAGAGAGAGAGAGAAACAGATTCTGCTGAGAATACCTCAGATTCCAGGAGCAAAAGATACTGCGAAACAAAAAACGGTTATAAATAAATACGTCGGGACATTCCATTCCGGTTTCTTGGGACACCATTTCGCGCGCGTTTGACAAAACATGTCTTCTTGCTGCGGCGAGTGGAGGAGAGCGAAGGAGCGGAGCGGTAGAGGTGGCTAACGGCATCAACTGATGTCACAGCAATGCCTCCGGCCGGGCGGTTTTAGGGATTGACTCCCGACGGAGGCAGGATTTTCGACTCTACCTTGTTAGCTAGGTCGCATTCAGCCGCTGTCAGGAGGATAATTCTCACGAGCGGCTGCTCTGATCGGTATTTTTTCATGGTTTCTCCGAGAAATACCAGGCGAACGCCGGAGCAGTACCCGTACCAACGGGCCACGCACCTCGCGCAATCTTTCCTTTCTCTTCCTTGCCCTATCTTCACCCCTTACGTACACACAATTACACCCACACGTACTACACAACCGCAAATGTCGGGAGACCCATCGGGAGCTTAGAGCTTGAACCGGCTAAGGCGATCCACTCTGGTGGGAGATACCTGGTCGGGGTAAATCCCCGCAAGCCGACGTGGGCCGGCCCCGGATCTCGCCATCCAGCGGGGCAAGATCACCACCACCTTCTGCGACACGAACGTAAAAACATGATCTACACTCACGTACTAACGAGCTTAGAGTTGTCGTGCCAGGAATCGCCAATCAATGAAATCGAAGGGACTGTAGCGCGCATAAGGCACGGCGACGTCGTATGCAGTGGAGCTCCCACGACCGGAGCACAAAGTACGTGCAAAGGAAAATCAACTCCGGAGTAGGAGGCAATGTTCGGGTTTGTACAGAAAATGTCAGCAGCTAATTGGATTGACGTTGATTCAGCGACATGCAGCGAATGGAAGAACTTAATTCGGCTTTTTTCAGACTATTCCAACGCGCATACTTGTACTTCAATGCCATCTACACTTTAGAGCGTGAAAGTAAGTGAAGATGACGTTCACTTGACTCGTGATCTTTCTGTTTATTGGCTGAAAATGTGCTAAAATGTTCTGGTATTGACCGCGTGATGTCAATGAAGCTAAGCGAGTCCGATTAGCTGGAGGCGCTTTTCATACGTACCCCAACCTCAGAAGTTGAGTCTCCTTAGAGACTTGGTGATACAGAGAATGGCGCAACTTGTACGATTGTCGCCATTTAATATCATCTCCTGGAAGTTTAATCCAAATGAGACAATAATTTGCACAACTAATGGGGGAGGGGCTCATCGGTTTCAACCCCCCCTCCCAGTAGCCGGTAAAAATTTTCACAAAAATAGTTTTGACTAATTTTCTAAAGAAATGAAAGTCATTCAATACCTCGATTGAATAAGTTATAAGTAATTATAAATCAACAAATAAAAATAATTTTAAATTCAGCGTAAATGAAAAATTATAAGAAAACTGAAAGTCGGCTGGTCACTGCAGCCCCTACCCCATAGAAAAAAAATGTCGCGCCACTGATAAGAATTGAAAGCATTGTGTAACCTTTCGAGGTTTTGATTGGTATTAAAAATACAAATGTCTCGGAATAAGCGATATAAACGTGTTGGACATGTAGTGGGCTAGCAGATATTCACTTTTTGGCAATTATCAAATGCTCAGAAATTTCGTAAACGAATTTATACATGTGGAGTGTCTCTGGTTGTTAGGCAACACCTTGTGCACTAGTGTTCATGTTACTTTTTGACATAATGAAAGTTATTTTGTGTTTATCAAACACAAATGAACAAGAAGTTGCCTAACATCAAGAAACATATCACATGTGTAACATCGTTATAAAAAATCAATCACAAGCTTATTGGCATAACTTGAGTACAGCTCCAGAGCATAGGGATGGCAGCACACACGTGACACTACCTCGTTGTGTGAAGTTGCGTGAAAAATCTCTAGACATAACGGGAGTTTGTAACTTTAATTCTGAGATATTCTGTACTGGAGATTCACAACAAAGTCACAAAGAGCAGAGTTAAACTGGATATAAATCTACGGCGCCGCAAAGGAATGCGCTACGTAGGCGCCGAGTACGTAGGCGCGGGCGGGGCGGCCTGGGGGCAGCTGCTGAAATGTCAAGAGCGACTTGTCGGCTCCAGAAGCGCCCCGCGGGCCCGGCCACGCCCCTAATTGGCGAACAGCGCCAGCTCTCGCCCTTTGCGGAACCACTTCTCTCGGACGCTTCTGGTATCACTCTATCCTTCTCCTAGCACTGTACTGTTAAATAGAACGCAACCAGCACAAAAACCTCTTAACGGCCGTCGTCAGTTGAGGAATTTAACATTCATTGTTAAGAAATTAAGAACAATCGGAACAACTGTCCATTAAAAACAATCGGAACAAACGAGTTTCAACACAGGTATATTTTAGCTTTTTTTCTTTTACATGATATTTTTAAAGAGCTGATTTTGTGCAACTGACTTTGTCTAAAAAAATCTTTAATTTTTAAAGTTAATTTTTTTCATTTTTCAAAAAATCGGGGATTTCAACAAAAATGAAATTTTTTTAATTCTCTCAAACGATCTTTGCACTTAACAACAAAAATCAAAGAAATTGGAGCCATTTTCGTGAACGCAAAAGCCGATTTACCGCTAGAACGTGTAAAGTGCTCGTGTAAGGCATTTATTTAAAGTTTAATATGTACAAACAGGAAGGACGCTGACAATTACTTGCAAAATCAATGTTATACCCATTGTTTTGTGTGTGTTGTACGATGTGTTGCAATCATTGCACGAACTCATGAACAGTGTGTGCCAATTCACGGCAATAGCTTATAAAATGCGTGAGAAAGGCATTGGTTTAAATTGCTTATAGTTCAGCATGCACTTACAAGATTTCTGTCAATTATTTGCAAAATGTGTTAAATTATCTCTTTCATGTGTCACGCAATCTCTCGTGGCCGTTGTCTTAAACAAATAAACAATGAAAGTTTGTGCCTCATACTGTTTAATCTGCAATCATGTGATGATTCGGAGCCAGGACGAGATCGTTGTACGTATCCTAACGTGAGTAGTGACAAATATTTTTAAAGAAAACTTTCTGAGTTGTGGAGAAACTTTATAAGTCATCATTTGAAGCACTTGTTTTAAAAACAGCAATAATGTATACAAATTACAGATAATGTAAATATCAACGACGTGAGGAAGATTGCAAAAAAATTACATTGGTGGATTTTTTGAAAGAAAAAACAAAGAATGCAGCAAAATAGCGTTTATGTCTTCTTATACATTGCATTAACACTAAACGTGTCAAAAGTTTAAAGAAATTATTTGGTGACATTTTTGAGAAATTCTAGTTTTTGGTACTTTTTAATGTTGTCCATATTTCCTCGAAATTGCGTGAAAAAAATGTTTGAGTTAAAAAAATATCCCTAACGTTAATGAATAAACTAATTTTAGAAATCAAATTTCATTTAAAAAATACTCTGTTAAATTTTGAAGTTGTACGAAGACGCCGAAAAAAGAATTTACAATTTTCGAAGAACTACGAATTTCAGCAAAAATGTGACCTTCCTCGTAACCGTTCTTTACCCTACAACTCAATTAAAAAATTGGATCCATTTTTTTGAAAATTTTGAAAATGTTTCAAAGCTCATGGAAAGTCCGACAAAATTAAAATATCTGTTCGAAATTCGAGGGACCGCGACAGTAGCTAGATCGATTCAGGAATATCAATTTTGAGGATAACGGCAGAACGGTTTAGGCCTAGCGTTGACCATAGTCGGGCGGACGGATCCATTTTTCGGTATCAAGGACCCACAAAACCTGGATTCTGACTACACAATTTTCTATATGCTACATTACATAGCATTCACTTCCCACTTAAACTCGTGGTAACCAAGTAATTCCTAGGCATTTTCGGATACCCTGGGTTCCCTATGCTTCCCCACAGGACCATAAAGTGCTCTTTTCCTCCTCTGCTCTCAGAAGGCTTGACTCATCCTCGTGGCGGACAGTCACATCGACCACGTGGACCCCTTCCTGGCTTTATATTACCAGGTCAGGTTTGAGTCTAATCCCTTCGGCAACGGAGAAAGTGGCTTCCGTGGACACCACGGTGTCCGATTTCCGGAGCATCTTCCCTTCTATGAAGTTGTTGATCTCGTCATGACGCTTTATTCTTGCTGGCTTCGTAAAAATGGACTGACCGAGGATGTGATTCAAGGTTTCTACCTCTGTGTTTCACTTTCTGCAGTATACATCCTCTCTGGGCTTTTCTCTACTAAGAACAGTTTTATTAGCAGCAGTATTTAATCTCAATGGGAGTGCAGTGATAAAAAGACCAGGTTTGTGAAGATGATAATCTTTGAAAAAGGCATTTCCAATCGAATCTATTATACGCGCCTTTACCGCTCTCTCTTGGGATCCCAGCTTGTCCCAGGCGACTACCTCGTCATCGGCGCATTTCTTCTTTTGAGCCCCTAAATCTTGTTCAGAGTAGGGCCAGTGTTTTGGCGGTCTTTTAATATCCGTTGGTAGAAACTCGGATAGGAGCTCAACCATCTGCAAATAGGATCTGCAGGTATTTCTAATCGTAATTCTAGGTTCAGCGTTACACTGGGTTTGTGTAGGGCAAGCCTCAGAAATTCCAGTCCACGATTTCTCTTGGCCAGGTGGAATAATCAATAAGCAATACTCATAAGCATATGTAGGAACTGTTTGCCACTCTGATTTTACCGTCTGCTTCCCTGTGCATCGATATAGGTGGCATGGATAAAACTAATTTATAAATATAATGTGGAATTATGTAAATATAAATTAACGCTAACTTCTGAGTGGGTTTTAAAATGAAATTAAATGAAGCACTACTAGTTGTTTGATTTGTTTACTCACCGACGGAACTCTTGCAAATGCACAATTTTTTTACAAAAATTATCGCATTTAGCGGTAAATTGCCAAGCAACTAATTAAGGTATAACCAAATACACATCTGACGAGTGCATTCAACTTGAAATATCGATACGATTTGATTACATTGTAAGGTTATGTTGATTAGAGGAACAAAAATAAATAACTTTCCAAGTACTTGTAAGCGCATTTTTTTAAAGAATATGAGTGAGATGCATGTTTATCAGTATTTTAACATTTTTTGAATGAATATATGTCAATTGTCAGAGTTTCTTTTCTTTGAATTGTTGGATGGCCCAATGCGAATATAAAATGAACTTGTAAAATATATAATTTGTAAACATGAGAAATTGTGGCTAAATTGTTCACTCAGAAACCTGAAATCCCCGACCCAGGTTTCCTGTTCCCGAGGTGTTCTAATGTTCCCGTTCACATCCGTAACCCACAAAGAATGCATTTTCAACATTTCGATGCCAGCATTGGTGGGACTGTCCCTTCCTCAGTTGATTCACTCAGTTGTTTCACAAGGAGATCTATTTACTACTGAATGCACTACTCATGTCCTCAAGTACATGCTTTTAACGAGAAACGGCTAGTCTAGTCATCCAATAATATGTTAACTCACAAATGAATTGCCCGATGCATGTTCTTGCTACGAGAACCACCGCTGTGGAATTTCAAGGTACAGCGAGGTGCGTACGTCTAACCGCAATCTTTGAACGGGAATCCGTGCGGAAGAGCTCGTGTTCAACACCCGAGTCTCGTGAGCGCGAACTGCAGAATGCGGACGGCGAAGCCTCGTGATCGACCACGAGAGAGAGGGAGGGCAACCGACCTGACGCCACCAAGAATGCGCCGGCTGCGAGACTGGACTTTCCTTTCTGCTTATTTACTATCGGGTGAAACGAAGAGTAATTTAGTTATCGTACAATAAGAAGATCGTAATTGTTAGATCCAGGAGTGAACTTTATCGCTATTCGAGGAAATTAATCAATATTTTGTGTTTGTTTAGAATACCTCCCTAACATTGTTGTCATTCAGTAAAAGGTGGTTAAAGTCACTGATATTGGCTTGTACTTTCTACGGGAATAATTTTGACTTGTTATTTCACTTATGGTATCTAAAAAAGAGCTTAAAATGTTAAATACGTTGGGAAAAATTTGGTATCTCCTCGTTTTAGGTATAGAATTTTTTCTTGTATTTCGACCTAAATTAGCTGATTCTAATCGATATGCTTGCTTGAAACTATTGTGTCTCAAGATTTCATGCAATACATCAGATAAAAAAGATTCTTGAATGTAAGAAATTTCCGCTGTCGTAAGTCGAAATCTGTAAATTCCAATAAAAAAAAGCATTAAACTTCATTATTAAAACTCCAATCTCGTAAAAAGTGAAAAACCTAACCTCAACACAAACGGGATGCCGTAACCTTGACACTACAATGAAACGTAAAGTAACTAGAGCGTACCTCGATGTCGAGTGTGACAACGGTGCGTTAAGACTGCCTCATTGTACGCGTGGTCGTTAGGCGCTTTCTTGTCGCACTGGACGTTTGGACGGAATAGCTCAGCGCCGAGAGGGGCTCCGCCGGATGGCGACGGGGCTGCGAGCGAACGAGCGACAGGAACCGCGGGCAATGTGAGTGATTGTTGGGCGCAGTTTGTGAGCTCTGTGTTGGAAAGCGAGGCGCGGCAACGCAGCGCTCGGAGCGCGCCCGAGGAAAGTCGCGGACCGACCTGCGATGCGGCAAAAAGGGAGGGGGGCGGGGCACGCGCGGGGCCACAGCCCCGGAGAGCGGCAGGACCCGCTGCTGCTGACGCTGTTACTATCGCCGTCACCCGAACCGGGGCCACAACAAGAACAATACCACTACGTCGACCATCGTCTTCAACACCGTCAACGTTGTCGTCTGTGACCACAGACCCCACCACCACCTTTGACACCACCGGACTGTTGTACCCAAGGGTTCAAACCCGATTGAAGCCGTGAGCGAAAAAATCCTTCATACGTCGTCCTTCGGAGGGGAAGTAAAGCCGGCTGTCCCATGTTAGTAGATTTACTTGCATGTAAAAGATTCTCAAGCCTAAATGACGCATCTGAGCTAAATTCAAATCGCCTGTTTCTCGACCAAGAAATACCTCCTAGTCCTCCTACTTCTGCTAGTTGGTGAAAGGAGCGTAGCGAAATTTGCGTGGTCAGGCGGAAGAGCAGGCCTCGTGGCCTGAGTCTCGCCACGCAAAAGAAGGCATTAATTCAATTCAATTCACCTTTACATCACTTCCACCATCACAACCACCAACACGACCACTACCACATCGATCTCCAGGACTAAGACAACCAACGTCACCGTCAGCATCACTACTATCATCAACAGCACCACCACCACTATTAACTCACTAGCGTCAGCGTTACAATGATCTCATCATTCCCACACGTACATACCACATCCTACTCTAATCTTTAATATCATTACAGTAGACGGCAGTATTCCGCTACCACCTCCAATAACGCCAATATTCTGTTTGAGTAGTGTTTCTGGGCGCGTCAACCATTTCGGTACTAATAGTGGTGTGAGTGAGTGCACGTTTCTTATTGCGGGATGCGGTGCTGGTGGTCTTCCTTGGATGAATAGAGAGTTTCGACACCGACCTACACGTCTCGCCGACATTTTCTCAGTGAGAAAATGTCACTTTGAGCAATAAGAAACGTGCCAATAACACCATCTCCGCTGACACACCCAAGGTAAACACCTACTCCACTGTCATCACTACCATAATCTGTAACGCTACCTCCATCACTACCTCCCCCAACTCCACTTGCACTAACAATATTGCTAATGCCGGCCCAAGATATTGCCACCGCGACCACTAGTACAGCAGTCAACAATGTAGCCTTACTGTCATCGCAGATACACAAGTAGTAATTATCACTTCTACCGTCAATACAATGGCAAGGATAGATATGGCTACTGGTACTTCCGTTCGTATCACCTTCATTGGGAATTTCGTGAACGAAGCCATCTCCGTGGCCATTCCCCTTTCAAAACCATAATCTATTGCACTAACATCTCCCACCAACCATCATAATCCCTATTCGCACTACTTTCCAACTCTCTTCTACCACACGGACTATCGTCATTAGAGCTGGCAGTTATATTTGTAGCCAAAAGTTCATTTCAGCAATATTAGTTTCACATTTACTTGTTTATAGAACATTTCACTCATTTCATTTGACAGCACAATTATATTATTTGTGCATGTTGTTCCAGCTTGAATTTCATCGAACAAACTACTCGTCTTTGTTTATTGCACGCTTGGCAAATTACAATGTTGCCATCAGTTGATAACGGTTCGTTAATCGTCACCAAATATTTCAACTCTGAAACAGAGAAGACGAAACCGATGCCATGATCACACGATGAACAGATGTTGACTGAGCTGGCAAATGATCTTTCGATTTATTCCCGTGAAGATTGTTTTTGGGGGTTAGTTTCAAACCCTGTCTTTCCAAAAATCTCACTGTCTCACCATCTGAAAGTATTCGGATATTTTTGGGCTCTGTTCTCGGCGAAACTACACTTTTTTGTAACTTACTACTTATTAAGAAAACGCGCTTTAAAAAGATGAAGAATTGAGAAGTTTAATACCCCCGAAAAAATGAAAATTGCAATCGTATTTATAAAGAAGAAAGTACTGTAAAATGTAACTTTATATGAAATGGTTCGGAATATGTACAATGCTTGCGAATGTGTACAAACCTATAAAATAAAACTGAATTAAAAGAATCCCGATAAATAAATTTTAATATAGTCTTGTTTTCCCAGCTTCTTAATCGTAAGCAACAAAATATGAAATTACACGAAAATCCCAGCTCTAATCATCGTAGTGCAGTGGAAGGAAAGTGTTCCCTTCCTCTGTCATTTCCAGACACACTGGCGGCGCAGAGTGCGGCGAGAGGAGGGGAGGGCGGGACACAAGAAAGAAATACGTGCTGCTGCAGGCGAGGTGGCGAAAGGCTTGGAACGACAGACGCACGAGCGGCCGCATGGGCGGTACCGCGACAGGCCAGCGACAGCGTCTGCGGCGGCAGGGAGAGGAGAGCGGTGGGCGGCGTGGGAGATGGACGAGGGGGAACGGGTGGCGGAGGAGGAGATGGAGACGGAGATGGAGGTGAAGGTAGGGTGGAGAGGGAGCGGAGGCAGAGGCAGGTGGAGGCGGGGGCGGATGCGGAGGAGGCGAGGACGGGGGCGGAGACAGGGACCGGGCGGAGGCGGAGACGAAGAAGGAGACAGAGTATGAGGCGGATGCGGAGTCGGGGGTGAACACAGAGATAGGGCGGAGGTGGATGCGGGGATGGAGATGGAGGCGAAGATAGAGGCGGAGGCAGAGGCAGAGACAAAACGGTGTAGGCGAGGGCGCCGTGCTCATTGTGCGGGAGTGGGACTGGGGAACGGAAGCGCGTCGACAATAAGCCTCTTCACTGTGGGAATTGCGACGGCGTACTCGTTCAGGCCGGGGGTCTAGACTACCACTAGGGCAGGGGGCGGGGCGTGGAGAAAGGCCGGGGGGGGGGGCCAAAAATAAAAAAAATGAATATCCGGGCGAGCGCCAGTGGGGACGTAGACCCCGCCCGAAAGAAGACGAAATGACAAAAATACAAGCCGGAGGAACCCATCACACAACGCCTGCGGGTTGATAATGGTGATGATTGAAGGAGATGCAATGCGAATGCAT
>BOPP01000084.1:462214-479019 GCA_017312745.1 Gryllus bimaculatus
TCCGCCCGGCCGCGCTAGCCCCCAGTGCGCCGTGGGCCGCTCCATAATTGGGCCGCGAAGCTGCGCGCTGCCATTGTGCCTCCTCCGGCCGCTTCCGGAAACGCCGCCGCGCACCCCCGCGCCCGCCCCTCGCCGCAGCAATTTAGCGCGCGCCACACGCCGCCTTCGCTGTCCGCAGCCTCCGCCTCTTGCTGCCGCCTCGCCCCCGCCTCTACCTCTGCCACCATTCTCGCCCCACCCCTACCTCCCCTCCGCCTCGCCCCGTCTCAGCCCCACCCTTCACCTCCGCCCTCCCCGCCCCGCCCTCCGCCCCGCCAGCCTCTCCCCGCCATCGCCCCAAACTTCCGCCACCGCCCCCAGCCAATGCTCCGGTCTCCGCTCCCGCCTCCTCCCCTTCCCCCCCTCCTTCTCCCCGTCCCCCGCTCGACAGATACACATCGCCGAGTACGGCCGTGCGCACGCAGCAGTGAATCTTCACCAAGACGACGCACGACTCGTAATTTAGGGGACTGAAAATAACGTTGTCAGATAAGACTGAGAAAAAGGCAGTTAAACGTCTGTGAAAACAGCTTTTCTTGGGGAGGGAATTATTGCGACTGATGTTTAATGTGATAGTGCGATGTGATCGCTCACCATTAAGCATCCAAACCACGTTCATATCCTGATCTTACATTGTCTAATTGTTGCTTGAGATTACGCTTGTCACATATGGTCATGGATGTGTAGTCGATGTGACACCAGAAACCTGGGTGTACGGAGTATATGGTATATACGGAGTATATGGATTATATCGTAGTATCATAGTCACATATCGTAGTATATGTGATTAACGCTGTTCATCTGCTTCTCAACATCAGGTGAGCACATTGATGTCACGATCTTTTCACGATCCATCAGGAGAGAAAAAAGACATTGAATAGGATGTGAGTTCACGTGATACAACCAATACTCAGGATTGAGGTGCATGCTGGGTAGCATCGAGTGTTTGTTTGTTTTGGGATTGTTAGTTCTCAACTGAAATGAACATGAAATAAGTTTCACACATCCCTTTCTCCACAGTTTGATAAATAAATACGAAAGACAAAGAAGAAAAAGAACTGACCGGTTTAGAAGAATAGATGGACAAAGGCAATACTTAAAATTAACGGCCCCCACAAACATTCGAAAGACCTAGCTCTCTGCATATAGAACTGGTATTAAATTGTTAAGAAAATACTACTTTAAAAGTTTACAAAAAATGTAAAGTATTAAGTGAAACATGTGATAAATTCGTTTTACTAATTAAAAGAAACGGAAGTATAAGTATTTTTTAATCTAACGAAACATGGAAAAAGTAATTAGAAAAAGAAATAGGCATTGTTCTTTGTGTTGTTTTTTTTTCACTTCAGAATTTTCGTAAGTATAATGCAATCATTATTAGTTTCGTTACAGAATGTAGAGAAAACGTAAATGAGGAAAAGACTAAGAACTCACATTGCGAGGCTCTTCAACCTCAACAAAAGAATGTATGTCTCACTTGTCTCATTTGTCTCACTTTCTGCAACTCCGATCGATGCTGAGAGCGTAGGCTTCCGCGGCCGGAGTCTGTATCAGGGCTCAGGGCATTACGCTCAGGGCGTCGCAGAATGGCCGCCGAAACGTCGGCACCTTCACCATGAACGCGGCGTCACCCGGACAGCCAAGTAAATACCGATCGATCCTAATTGTATATGACATTAATGAATACCTAGTTTCCGTAAAAAATGCAAAAAATCAAAAATTACAATTGGTAAACCTAAGTTTACCAAAGAAGTTAATGGGGGAGTATCCAAGGGGTTAGTGGAAGCAAAGCATTAACAATTGCCTCCATGATTACAGAAAGATGTGAACTACTGTTTTGTGACTCCAGAAGTTTGAGGTACTCATTTAGTGATAGAGTAAATGGAACCGTGATGTACGTTAAATGCTATGTGATTAGATAGTTTCCTAATTGGATGTACTTAGTCGCTTATCACGTGTAAAGAAAGAAACCCATTTACAAAAATTATGATTATACATACACAATTAGTCAAGGCGTAAGAGAAGAAATTATGTATTTCCGTAGATGCCATTTCTATTTATGCTTAACTTGCAATCCCCAAGATAATTCTGAAAGCTTCTGAATGAAACAGGCCGTATGAAAAGCATAAAGAGTCTACCTCGATCGATGGTGAAGTTGCTAGACGGTGATTTTAAAGCGTACTAAATCAAGTGCCTTGACTCGTTTGTTAATGAGAAGAGACGGAAGACTGCCGTGGATGACGTGTGAATACACTTGCAACACGCGTTTACTCGCAAAGGAAAGCACAGGGCACTTAGCCAGCTGGTCTCCCTTGCTGTAGCGAACCAGAATGAGCTGGAGTCAGCGACCGCACCCAAGGAGAAACTATTAAAATTAGGCATGCATGTTGGGGCGGAAGTAGGGAGGGGGGACAAAATGAGGGCATGTATGAGGTGGCAAAGTGTTAGGGAGACGACCATTAGGGTTGATAAAACAGTATTTTTGAAAGAGTTTCAAATGCATGAATTGTAGTATACGTTAAGAATATCCCAAGCAATGATATTATAAAATTGAAAAAAGTAATAATTAATACAGTAATACAGAATATCAATGCATGGATAGACAAAATAAATAATTGGCTAAAACTCCAGTGGGTAATTCCTCCATAATTGGTCGTCACAAGAGACATTTTAACACCTTTGGCGTATATTTCACTAGTTGAACGTCCGTTATAAAAGATACAACTGTATAGGAAACATTCTCTCCCTATTGAGGAAATATATAGTTTAGAACTTCTGTTAATTCCTAATTTACATTCAAATTACTATTGCGAAAAAGATCTGAAAAATAAATTTGAATCCGCCACTTTCCGTAGTGTATCAGCTTGTCAAATTTGCCACTTTCTCCTAAAGTGTGGGACAATTGGATGTAGAAATGTATGACAATGTATGGCAATGTATGACAATTGGATAAGGTGCTATGCCGAGACCTCTGTCCCACATATATTTTCTGATCCATAAGGCTTGTAATCGGCCTGGGTGGGGAGTGTGGTGGCACCGTGCATACTTTGGATGCTTCTACCCGTTTAAACCTTTGCCTTTTTTCGCCGTTGTTTATGAATGCTGTATTATATTACTGATATTTGTGAAATCTTTGTAATAATTACTGATTAGTATCTAAATGGTCATACTTCCTCCAAATCATTACAATATCTAAAATCTACATTTTACAAGACCAAGACGTTGAAAAATTGTAGGTTGCCACTTACCTCTTTTGTTTTGTTTAGGAAATGGGTCTATAATTCCTCCTGCGGAACAACGTTTCACTACGTCTCTGGTATGACCGTCATGGGAGAAGAATAAATTATCTTTTAAAGGGGGCGGAAAATGTACGAGAAGACATCTTAGAGAAAGGCTGGTTTTAAGCAATGGCACCACAACACGCCATCTTTTGTCACCCGCTGCGTGTCCTTCAACATCGAACACTGGCCAGAACTTTCGGGTAAGGGTAAAATCAGAAAAAACATATTCCTAAAATTTATTTCAAACTCATCTCCTCTTTAATTAGCTTGGTTTCATTATTTATTTCCCCTTTTCTCATTAATTAAATGAAACCACTGAAACGTTCACCGATACTTGTACAGCTTGTCCTCCCCTCTTAAAATGTTATTACTCTATATGTATGTAAATTCAGTGGTTAGGCAGAAGAGGAGGCTTTACGGCCTGAGCCTCGCCATTAATAAAGGCATTATTATTATTATTATTATTATTATTATTATTATTATTATTATTATTATACTTCGTACTCCTATTTGGATTATAATTTATAGGAATGAAAATAGATATGCATAACGTACTAGTGGCGATAGTAGTGGGCATTACGGCAACGTATTTGAAAGTACCAGGGACTGGAAGATCGCAGTTTATGCAAGAATGCATGAATTTTCTTGGTGTTTGCAACATCCGGGAATTCGTGATCCCTGCTATAATTGATTCATAGATTTACTCTTCTGATCAGTTAATTATGATTTCCCTGATCGCTTTAAAACGAGTGACGGATCAGTATTCCTTTCAAGTGGCCAGGAAACGCGCGATGCAAACCTTTTACTTTCATCTTATCCCTACATCATCATTAGAGGCAGACGATTAGCTGATCCTCCATCATGAAAAAACTTATCTCTAAGAAGTTCCCACTTATCAAAGAAAATACACAAGAAACATCGGCGATCCTGGGTGTAGCTGTCAAGGAAGAGGAATGGCGGAAGACGAGATAGGGAGAAAGCTGGGAGGAGATAGGGAGGCGTCCTGTTGTGGGTCAACCGAAAAATAAAATGTGGGCTACCTACTTATAATTGATGATATCATAGGTAAAGCATGGTGTTTTGGAGGTGACTTATAGATGTTTTCGAAATATCTAAAACAAAAGCCAAAAGTTTGGTTTACATTGTCCTGCATGTCATTTAAAAAACCTTAATGTTTATTTTAAAACTCAAGTAGGCTAATAATAATTTATTTAAAACTACGTCCGTCAAAACATTAATTATTGATAGCTTATTGTAGCTCCGCTATTGCCCAATTGACAAGGATGCGCTGGATAATTGGCTTGGATGCGACAATCACGAGGTGAAAACGCCAATATTTCACCTGGGATATGAAGCAAAGAGCGAATTAACTCGGAAATACAGTGAATTGTCCCTTCACCTAGAGAACTGAGTGACCCCTGCTATAAAAGTATTTATCCTTGATATCGAACTGTTATTGAATTTATGAGTGACTCATTTATGATTTTAAGACTTTGAAAAAATCAAGGAATCTAAATGAAGGAAAATTAGAAAAGAATGCATTCCCAAAAACATTTATAGGATTTATTGAGATGCTGCGTAGGCGAAGATGTGTTTTTCACTTGTCCCCTGGCCTGGAGTTTTGACTGTTCCCCAGTGGAGGCAATTTTCATCTTGTACCCTGTTTAAAGAGTCAACCCAACTAGTACTTCTTTCCAAGTTATATATTTTTCGACAAAAATCGAGCCACGTGGCAAGCAGCCTATTTGGAAAATCGCTACTAATTCAAGTTCAATATTTCATTTTGTTGGCACATAGTTAATGAATTGTTATACTACACATATGTAATGCTCGCTTATTGAATAATTCTCTATAATAACGCCATTATATCTAGCCTTGCGATTGAGGAAAATAATCTTCACTTCTAATTAGGATTAATAATAATCATCATTAATAATCACTTCTAATTAGGAACCTGTTTCGAGAATATTTTCAGGAATATGTAGAATGGGTACTTATTTGAGGTGTGTGTGTATATATATATATATACACACATATATATATATGTATATACACATATATATATGTATATACACATATATATATATATATATATGTATATATATATGTATATACACATATATATATATATACANNNTGAGTTCAGTCTAGTAATCTTCTAGTCGAAAAGTATAGCACACGTTTCATCCCGGAAGGTGGTGGTGTTCCTCCCCCGTTGGAACTTGTGATCCAGCGCCGATCTGCACGTGGGCTTGTAGGTTTTCCTCTCCAGGTACCTTTGGCAGCGGGGAACCGCCGCAGCCGGGCCAAGCTCTCAGCTCCCGACGGGTCTTCCGACATGCGAGGCAGGGTAGAGCTAGTGTGTGTGTGTGTGTGTGTGTGTGTGTGAAAGAAGGGGGAAGATGTGTCAAGAATGGGGTGGAAGGCTCGCGTGCGTTACATGGTCCCTTAATGTTAAGGAATTAGTCAGGCTATCATCTGATATTGATGAGAGAGACCACAGAAAGCTACAGATCAGAACAGCCTGGCACCTGAATTCAACTTCAAACAGCGCCTGAATTCTATCCATTTCTTTAGGTAATTTTGACAAATACGCTACAGCCGGGAATCGAAACCCTTCCAGGAACGTTGAAGAATGAACACATGATACCTGAGCTGTCTCCGCCGTTGAGAGATCTCGATATTCGCGTCGTCTTTCGGGGCGCGATCGCCGCCTGGGCGCGGCCGGGCGGCCGCGTCGACGCTTCCTGGTTCAGTGTGCATGGCTTCCCAGCCGCGGCGCCGCTGCCGCGCACGCGATTGGCTAATCCCGAAGAACAATGAAGCGACGGCGGCAGGTGCCGGCGCTTGGGGGGCTCCGGGTTCGCGTCCCTTCTGCGCAATTTCGACACCACGGAATCATGACGAGTCGCACGCTTCCGCAGGCAGGTACCCGGGGGGTCCTCGAAAAACTTTCGACTACAGTCGCTTATCCTAACTTTGACCGATTGTTCAATTTGGGCACTTTTCTTTCACTGCAGCGTTATAATACATGTAGGATCCTTCCCAGCTGGAAAAATGAGACTGCGTCGTGTGAATACATTCCGAAAGAACTAATTCTTTTGTTGATTTTTTTCAAACATACATTTCAAATTTCAAAGTTTCCTCACATTTACTTCGTTTTCGATGTATTCAGAAATGGTTTCAGTCCGTTTTATTAATGTACTAAATCATTTGTCGGAATTATTTAGCAACAGAGGTCAAGTAGGAAAAATTGGATTACTATAATGTTTAAAATTAAAGTTAGGGATTAATTCTCTTTCTTGTATTGTTGTAAATTAATGAAGAGCAAATGAATCTTCTGACCTCAACTTCGCTATCCTAAACAGTTATTTATTTTATCCGCTTGTTTACCCTCGTATATTACTAGTATAAATACATCATCTGCATAAACCTTCTATCATAAGAATGGATACACATTTTGCAAGGTAGGGGAAAATGCAAGGCCATTAATTTACTTTAGTGTTTTTGTAATTCTGTTCTGCAATATAAGATAATCAAACCGGAACAAAAAGTTCCTCTGCACTGACGGAATTAAGAATTTTAATTCTGCCGTCCGTTAAGAACAATGAAAAAACAGGTGTTGTAGCAAACAAAGTCCAATGAGTGCTTCTATTCAAAGAAAAGGTACTACTTATTTATATACTTTTTCTTATCAGAGGACGGTATTACGAACAGTATTGAACAACCACGGACAATATAAAAAATTGCTCTGTTTGTTATTGCTCTTTTTGTCGACCTAATAACCATAACAATTATAACGGCGGAAAAACTGCGTCCACTTTGTCGAATAAAATGAGTGGATTACTACTCTTATGTTACGAACAAATTTGACGCAAAGTCCATCAAAGACTCGGGAGATGACAGAAGATCTGAAAGATGAAAAAATTTAAGTGCAGTTAACAAGAAAAATATACATTAAAGGGGTTTGTAACAACTACTTTAAAGGAACCTTGAAGCCTTTTAGGTATCCTATCAAGAATGCTGATAGGGACCCTTTTGCCATGATAGGATACCCTGAAGAACAAAACATTTCGACTTCGAAAGAATTCAACATTACTTCATTTAAAATAGATCATTCACGCGCATATAAGCTTCCAAACAGCGAACGTGGTGAAAATAGCAGAGAGCAACTCATTATGAGAGACGACTCTTCATAACTCACTGGACATTCTCCAGCGTGATATTGTTCGCATTTCCGAAACTTGTGATTGCGTCTGCGGAGAAAACGATGACATCAGCGAAACTCCGTCTGGCAACTGTCGGAGAAGCTGTGGCGTTGGGCCGTCGTAACAAGAGCGCGCTCCGCTTTCCAGCTCGGCGTTTTATTGGAGGCGTAAACTTCATTGCGAAACGGTCACGGGCAAAACCTTTCAAAGCCCCTGCACAAGCTCTAAAATCTTGGGGAAAACATTTTTTCTTACGAATTCCATCATTTCGTTGTAATATTGAACTCAACTCAGCAATAAAAAAAATACAAGAAAATCAATAAAGAAAAGGAAGCAGACAGATTTGTCTAGATTAAAAAAAAATCTAGACAAACTAATTTTAAATATACACTTATTTAAATGCATTGCTTTTGCTATTGTGAATAGAACAGTACTGTCAAATAAAATAATAGCTAATAACACATTGCACATTGATATTGAAAATTATAGCAACACTGTAACAGTGCCACAATCATCGCAATCGTATCTATCGTTGTCGCGGCCAAAATAGGTTGACGTAGTGCGATTGAAGTAAAATTTTGAAACAGTTCAATGATGTGTATTCAATATTCAGTGAAATACATTTAATAAGCAAATGTCGCCATATGTATATAAAATTGAAAATAAATGTATTAATACATTAAATTCAATATTTACAGTACATTCAACAACTGTAAATCTTCTAACAAGTATGAAAAAGTGAACAAATTAGACCTAATGATTCAATTTTAAAATGATGTTTGGCAGAAGTGTCGATTTGTTTAAGCATATGAATGGGCACGAACACGTAATTCGTAAGTGATCAATTAATCAGATCTTCCGCTCCCGACTAAACGACCCTCGGTTCATTGTATCGTTACGCCGTTCATGTATGTATATTCCTATGTTCCACGAAGGTGACATACGAGCCCTTCAAACCTTGCTAGTGGGCTGAGGGCGCTGGGTTGAATCCCCCACGAGCGTTAGGGACCTTTCATCTCACTTCTTATTACAGGCGAGAGGGAGCCCTCTTTCGAGAAAGTTGAAGAACAACGGTCCAAGCGCCAAATTGCGATGTTCAGTTAAACATCAATCTTCTGGAATTTTATTAACCTATATTCCTAAACAGCACCACAAATGACACGAAACAATAAACAATAGTACAAGAAACTTCATTTTTCAATAACAGTAGGTCACAAGGATGACAAATCCTGTATTTCTCTGGTTTACTTTCGCTCCCACTTTCTAATGGTTTCCATTCCGCCAACGTTTCTCATTCCTTTGCGAATTGCTTTCTCGAAGCTTAAGTATAAACAACAAGATTCAAAACGATAAAAATAGGTAAATACATAACGGTAAAATAAAGAGAGGAAAAAATAACATGCCTTAAAAATTATAACAAGAAATTAATTGGATCGCTGGTGAGGTAGATACCTTTTTATTATGATAAATAAATAAAGATATTGTCTGATATCAATACTTTTTATTCAGCTTATGATCGTTTCGATCGCATAGCGATCATCCTCAGAGCTAAAATGTGAAATACAAATATTATTAACAGGTTGTAGTTATTGTATGCAAGATGCGTAAGCAAACAGGATCGTACATACCTTGCAGCTTCTGGGCCGAAAACAAAATTCGCAGAACTTTATTTATTATTTTAAAAAGAAAACTTCAATTAAATAGAACACATCAGTCAGTACACTGTTAAAATTAAAATTACATCTTCCTAAGATCATAAACATCGCGGCTGTTTCATTTTATTGATGCTTTACGTCTATAATTGGAAGATTTTTTCTTATTTTATTGTTAAGTATTAACTTTATTGTACCTGGTTTACGATATTACTTCATTTTTTCCTTTAGAATTGAAAAGGAAATCCGCAAAGGAATACGAAACTTACGCCCTCTACATTAGAAAGAGGGAACTAAACCACACATGTTAACAACGTATGTTATTCGGTTATCACAGGGCATTATTATCTCTTAAATCAAGATTTGGTGTTCCTCAACCTCGTTTAAGGGTATATTTAACAACGGGGAAGGTGGAAACAATGCCTCATTAACCTCGTTTTTTTTCCACATCCGACACGTTGGTCACTATTTATAAAACGTGTGATGTTTTTATGAATAAATAGTGTGTAGCATGTGTAGCATAGTAGCTTCCCATGTTCCAATTCTAATCCTGAATTCGATTCTCGGTCGAAGAAAAAATAGAGTTGTAGCTTTCCTTTAAAATCGTCTCAATTCCTGCAGCTGTGTGACGAATAAAGAAGCTCAGGCAGGTGGAGTTCACTAGTTACGGCGAAGGAAATTCGTAATGATCACCAGATGTCACTCTTATCCCCCAAACGTGGGAATTAAACTATACCCAGGCATGGGGAACACAGCATACTGTGCATCATTTTGAAGTTTCTCTTCTCTCTCTCTCTCTCTCTCTTCTCTCTCTCTCTCTCTCTCTCTCTTTCTCTCTCTCTCTCTCTCCTTTCTCTCTCTCTCTCTCTCTCTCTCTCTTCTCTCTTCTCTCTCCCTCGTCTCGTGTCTCTCCCCCCTCTCTGTCTCTCTCCTCACTCTGCCTCCTCTCCTCAACTCTGCCTCTCTCCCTCTCTGTCTCTCTCCCTCTCTGCTCCCTCCTCTGTCTGTCTGTCTGTCTGGTCTGTCTCTCTCTCTCTCTCTCTCTCTCTCTCTCGCCCCCTGTACAATTAGCCCCAATCCCTGGGAAGCAGCAGGAAGCTCTTGGCCGTGGGCGTAGTCACCTGCCTCGCGTGGCGGGGCGGCGACGCCTGTTGCCTGCGCGAGTGAAAGAGCGGAGGGGTTTTCCCTTTTCCTCTTCCTACTCCGTCGATGGCTCCGCGCCGACCGGCATTAGCCCCCGGAGGAAAATGGAATGACCGCGGGGAGCCGCGTCCGATCGGGATCGACCGCGCCGGCGCCTGATGCGAAGCGAGGGGCGTGGGAGGGGGGCGGTGCTGGTGGACCGGGCCCTTCTCTTGGAAAACAAAGGCCCAGCGCCGAAAGGCCGCGGGCCAATCCATTCCGCGAAATTCCGCCCCCTTTCTTTTTTCCCACGCCGCTCGGGCGGGCGAGCGATAGCGCCGCCGCCCGCATTTGGCAAGAGCGGGTGCAGTTGGGGAGCAGGGGTTTGCGGCGGGGCTGGTCCAGGGTCGCGTCGCCTCGAGCATGAAGAGCTCTGGCGCCGAAAGCGGTGCCGTTGCGTTTACAAGAGCATACGCTCACATAAGAGATTGTTTGATGGCCGCGCGGACGCTGTTGAAAGTATCCCCTAAACGATCAATATTCACTTCAACATTGACGGATCGTCTACGAGAGTATTGCAGCGTCTTGAAGATATTGATTAATAATTAGAAGATTGATTAATGATTAGATTAATATAGAAGAAATTATAAATATAATATAATTTTATCAAGTGAGATATAGATTTCTATGAACATCGAAGAACCGTTTGAACGTCTAGCAAATTTTTGTCAATATTTTAGGTGTTTGATTGATTGATTGTTTAGTGCTTCCTGGCACGTCAACTACCAGGGTCATTAGTCCCGTAAGTGTAATGCATGTTTTTGCTCGGGAAGTGACGGCGATCTTTCCCCTACTGCATGGCGAGATCCGGCACCGACCTACCGTTAGCTAGCCCCAACCAGTTATCTCCCACCAGCCCAGCCGGGACAAGTTCCCGACCGATCTCTCGGCATGTGTGGTAGTGTAGTGTGTGTTTAAGTGGAAGAGGATAGGACAAAGAAAAGGGAGGAAATATCACGCGTGGTCCGTGGCCCGTTTGTTAGGGTGCTACTCCGGCAAATATTTTCGTCAATTTCAGTTGCTTGTGAGACCAAAGTGAAGAAACTGGTGACAACTAGTGATCAGAGTTCTGTGATCGAGATTTCACAACCCTGATGATAGCGGCATTTTGTGATTATCCGGAATATATTTTCTGAATGTTGAAGCTAACTAGCTCTAATAAGGTTTGAAAGTCTTCACCTTCCATTCGAAGAACATTTTTATAGCCATTTAGATCTGTAAAATGTTTTAAAAAACCAGCAAATCGTCCTTTGGAAAGCGGTTTAGCAACTTGTGCCACTCTTTCGACTATCACCAATTTCTCTTTGATTTTTTTTTTTGGCAGTGACAATCAAGCTACCCAAGTCCTCAATCTACCCATTTTGTTCGCACAGTGACTGGTACTCAATGCTACCGAAATACAAAATGGAAAACATGTCGAAAGTTGTAACAAAAGCAGAACCAAAATAACCCTGACCCCACAGCAGGAGTATTTTTGCCAGATTGAGTATTCGCAAGAATACTGGTGCACTTGTATAGAAGTATAATTATGTGCGCTTAAATATAAAGCGTCAATATTGAAGAGAATATCTACAATGTTACTGAGCATTTAACTGATGATTTAACCCCCGATTAATATTGGTTCAGTTTATAAGCGTTCATTATCATTGCGTGCGTGTTCGCGAGGGTATTGTTGGAGTTATCTGATAACTTGTTTGTAACTTTTATCGAGGAATCTTGTTACGCCGCTAAATCAGACTACTGAATCGATTCACAGCGCCAAACTGATGGGAAGACGTGAAGAGAGGGGTGAAGGAGAGACTGAAGGGGAATGGGGGGGGGGCAGAGGTCGCATTCGCGACGGTGGTGACCAAGCGTGAAGATGCCCTGGTACGGGATGGGGTGTCCTTGTGGTCACGAGGGCAGTCGGATGACAGTAGAAACAGCTTCGATGGTGACACGGACTGTACTAAAGACATTTAACTCATTAACCCAGAATCAATTTTGCTACAGGTCACGCGCACGCGCTATTGGAACGGTATTGTTGGAGATACCTGGTAGCATCTGTTTATGAGTTAGATACGCACTGCTATGTTGCTAAATACTACTAGAGCGGTCCAATGCACACACCCGGAGGGAGGGGAGAGGGAAGGAGGGGAGAGGGAGGGGCGTGGCGGGTCAGAGGTCGCGTGCGCAGCGCCGCCGCCGAAGCGTGAAGAGGCCCTGGCACGGGAAGAGGGCGGTTGCGGTTGTGAGAGCAGCTGGTTGGGTATTAGAAATTATGTTGATGGTGATGCGGACTGTGACTATCTTAACAATCAAACCTAAACACTACGTTACTTTTCTCAGCTGAGTGGTCTTAGGAAACAGGGCCGTTAGTCACTGCTCTGTTGACCTAGATGGTGCATTTCGCCTACAATCACGTTGTACAGAACCAAGTGTTGGGCCTTCAAATTCCATTTTGAGAAGGAATGACCTTTGAAATCTTGTTTGCAAAATATCATTACACACAATATCTACTTTTTAATTTAGCAAAATCACAAGCAAATACGCGGAATTCGAACCCGGCAAAGAGGTTAGCGCCGCAATCGGTTTCTTTACTGAGGAGCAAAGTGATCCTGGATGTGAATAAAGGGGGAGTAGATATGTTAGTAATGTACGAAGCTTGCTTTAGTCAACACAGGTATAGCCAAAACAACCATATTTTCTCGATAGCAGAAAGGTGCAATTTGATACATGATTTAAGAAGAATTGATAAATATACAAAATAACATTTTAATTAACGAACGATTCTAAATAATTGTTTCGTTCTATGCAATTAACCCTTTCACGCGAAATATCGACATGAGACACGTTCCTTTCACCTCTTTTCATCAGAGTCCATGTACACACGTCAACGGATTTCCTGCCCGTAAATAAGGCTGCCGCGGGACTCCATCTCATTACCTTGAACCGCACAGAACCACACATTACGCAGTTCCCTTCAGTTGAAATGCTAACGTGTCCATCGGAGCGTTGAAAGAAGAAATTTTTGTTTCAGTGAGACACAACTTGATTGCCAAACATTGATTCCAATAAAATTGGGAGGCGGTGGGCGTGGTCGGTGATTAATACATACAAATGATTCATAGGTATTTCACAAACTTTGGCTAAAATGCTTGCTGGAGCGTTTTTCTTTTATTCTTGTCATTCGAGCAGCTAAAGAATTTAAAATGGAATTAATGTTCTTATGTAGCTAAAAATGCAAGAAAATCTTACTTTATAACTTTCTTGCTGGTTGAAGAAATATGATTTACATTTATAATTCTTGAATTAATACTTAATAGTTTTATTAAAGAGTAGAGTTTAATTAAAAGCATTGTGAAAGTAATCAAGACACACTCTCTGAAATTTAGTATTTAAGGGGTTATTCGCTTACATCTGTTTGATGACTTATTTCACACGCATGTATATTATCGTCTGCTTTCTGACATGATTTATATCGATTATTGCAATATTCTTACAATATTGGAACAAAGTAAATCACTCATGAACGGAATCACTAACGTCTACCTGCACTCACAGAAGTACTATATTGTAGCTAGCTGAAGAATGTATTTCACAGAGAAGCGATCTGCGGCGATGCTCTACTGTTTTCACACACGTCAAAAAACCTACGGCTTAAGGCTCAAAAATGCTACGGTACCAAAACGGCGTCTGTTCATAAAGGGCGGTAGATATATCCTCAAAGGTTTACAAAGGGTGGAAAGAGTGAAATATAACTGGTACCCCTGATATAATGAACAATGTCAGAAAACACAAAAAAACTTCGGACTACGTGCCGATCGGCAGAAGAATTGTTTGAAGATGACGAATAAAATCGATTGATAACGTATATTGACAATGGAACGCGCGACCAGGCCTAACCTTTGTAGTGGAATAATATTTAATGATAATAATAATAATAATAATAATAATAATAATAATAATAATAAGAAGAAGAAGAAGAAGAAGAAGAAGAAAAAGAAGAAGAAACGACGTCTCGGCGGGGCTAACGATGTGAGGGGAAGCGCGGCAACCTGGCGGGCGGGTGCGCGCTATCGGCGCCTGCATCGCCCTCCGGCGTCCCACGCGCCTGCCTCCTCCCGCGCGTTGCGCCAGGCCGCCCGCCCTCCGCCGGTGCCCCGCTCCGCTCCATTGCCGTAACAGCGCGGCGCGGCGCGGGGCGTGTGCAGCCGCCCGGAGGAGCCGCGCCGCGCTGTCCTCCGGGCGGCTGCTCGCGCCCGCCCGCCCGCGCGCACACGCTCCGCGCCGCACCGGCCTGAAGGCGCTCGCGGAGCGAGTAGGTGTGTGCAAGCGCCCATTTAAACGTAGCGGTACTTCAAGGTCACGAGCTTAACGGAAAGTGGAGGGGGGGCTGCCGACTAATTAGAAGCTTCATAACGACTTAAATTTTTGGTATTGGTGTTCCCTAGCAAATCACTCTATACTTCGATTTAAACATAGGGTCTGTTGACGTACATCACGCTGTTACGGTGCAATCCAATCGGGAGCTTAGATGATCCCTACAGAAGTGAGGCTTAAGCTCCCGATTGGATGACACCGTAACAGCCGATCAAACACGTACACACTTTGTAAATAAATTGAAGCATAGTTTGTAACCTTGAGGTGCCAGTACTTTAAACCGGAGTATACTCGGCTGTCCGGGAGACGCCGCGTCCCAGGCACAGAAGTCAACGTGTCGTCATGCTGTGGCCATCTTCAGGGCGAAATGGATTAGGCACATGAATACGACGCATTTCGCCCTGAGGGAGGTCGAAGCGTTGCGGTCGAAACGTTGGGATCTGTGCCTAGGACGCGGCGTGTCCCGGGCAGCCAAGTATAGAATGTGACCGGCCGCGGAGCCAACGCTTTCGAGAGAATATTTGTTACCGGGCGGCGGGGGAGGGGGGCGCGTCAACTACCAAATTCATTGGTCCCATAAGTGTAGTTCCAGTTATATCTCGCGAGGTGGCGCTGTTGCTGGCACGTCAGACCCGGCGCCGACCCACACGTCGCCTTGCAGGAGGCTCCCCGTCCAGAAGTGTCCACCAGCGGGACACCCCCGACCGGAACCAGAACTGGCTGTAAGCACCCGACTGATCTTCGAAATGTGTGTAGTGGTAGTGTAGTGCAGTTAAGAGTAAGTGTGTATGTGAGAGTGTGAGTAAGGGGAGAGGAAGGCACAAGGATAAGGAAGGAAACATCGCGCGCAGTCCGTGGCCCGTTCTTTAGGATATCGCTCTGACAAATCGTTGAAATTCTCCTTCACGCAGTACGAATACTTTGAATTTGGAGCAGCTACATAGTTTCGCAACCGTCGGAAATCGAACTTCAGGATCTCCCGATCAATGATACTGCATAAATATTGGCGTTGCTGCAAACTCTATCCTCAGGGATACGTGCAGGTCTTCGCGTGTTCATGCATAAACTCTCCGTTCAACAGCATGCGCCGATTGCATAAAATAGTTTGCTGCACGCGAAGTTCTGTCAGTTGTGAGAAATCCCATGCATTTATAGACACTTAAGTAATAGAAGACTCGTTTGGCGTCCAGTCCAGCCCAGCCAATGGCGATTTTCGCTGGCTGATAAACGATCCGCCTCTCGGGTTACTTCTCCCTTGTTTGTCACTTAAAAGAATTATCTTTCGAATAATCCAGACAGCTCCTCTGTGATCACGATACAGAGTTGGAAGGTTCGATGCCCACACCTCGAGTAGAATCCGATAACATGAACTTCTAGCGGATTTACATTTCTTGACTATCGACATAGTCTATTACTTTAAAACTACAACTATTTTACTTAAGCCGAATGGTTTGATGGATGCGTAATGGGCGTCGATATGATTCCGATGATTCTGAAGCCATGAAGGAATGAAAGCTAGGAGTCAAGGGAGGACCCCGAGATAACATGCAACGAATTCACTTTGCCCTACACACATTCCACTGGGTTTTGAGCCTCGGTGCCCAGAGATATAAGGTCAGTGGTCTGATCACGGCATCACCGGTAGCACGAAAGTCCAAAGAGACTTGGTGCAATATTCCTAGAGTTAGTGAGTATTAACTGTTTTTGAGCGCGCTATTTACTATATATTGATAAGTCTCTTGAGTGTAGTGCAAGTTTTAAAGAGAGAGGGGGCGGAGCGCCTGCGCTGAGATCCAGCGCTGAACGGGATATAGACGTGGAAGATATCCCCTCAAGGTATCTCCCCAACCACTGTAGCTGGGACAAACTCTAAGTACCCGACTGTCCCCCTACTGGTGTGGTGCAAATAAATTTGCGTGTGTAAGGAGACAAGAGGGACAAAAATGAGGAAGGCAGCGGTTGATGGCCTGTTTGACAGGGAAATATGTGCGAAGAGGAAGCTGTCTGGCCAACGCAGCGGAGGCACGGGCCGCGCTAATTCCGCGCGTTGCCGAGCGAGACGCCGCCGCCGCCGCCGCCGC
>BOPP01000084.1:480757-515517 GCA_017312745.1 Gryllus bimaculatus
CTCTCCCACTGTGCCCCGCCTCTCCCACTGTCCTCGCCTCTCCCACTGTCCTCGCCTCTCCCACTGTACCTCACATCTCCCACTGTCTCCACCTTTTCTACCGTGCCCCGCCTCCCTATTTCTCCTTCTCCGCCCCCCTCTCTCTCTCTCTTGGTCGCTCGCTTGCTCTCTTCTAAAACCTGAGATTCCCCGCTGAGCCTAATCGGTCCCGGAACAGAGGCTCCCGCGAGGACGCATCCAGGCCCAGGACCGCTTCTTCTTATCTACGAAGATTTGGACTGCTCTTCGCGGACAATGGGGGCGCTTGCGAGTCGTTTCGTTGTCGGGTCCCTCGCTCTTCACGCAGTCTCGCGGAGAGATCTGAGCTTTCACGAAAAACGAAATAAACGTTTACAAATTTACGGCAACGAGTCTACCATCGCAGGCGGAAGTTCCCGCGGTCGCTCGGCGTCCATTTGCACACGCGCTGCATCACGCAACAGCGCAGCCTGCGCGCTGTAGCAGAAACGGTTTCAGCACTCCTCGTGCGGGAGCCCATTAAAGTTTTTCATGGCTAGCGCATCAACCCTTGCTGGAAGTTAAGTCGTTTGTAAATCGTACAAAAAAGCATAAGTATTGAAGATGAAGAAAAGGGGAAAGAACAAAGTTAAAGTATCAAAGAACTAATATTTCATAATATTACAAGTTCTTTCGTATTTCATTTTGCGATTAAACAAAAGTTCAGTATTATATTTAAAATATGAATTAAATTATTTGATTTAAAGTACATACTAAAGGATTTTCAACCCTTTTATCTATCTATCCTTCAATGAAACTCAATTTCTTGTGACTTTGATCACAATGCTTAATTTCTATTTAGTTTAAGAGATCATTGTAAATGTATTAACAAATGTAACTTTATGACGCAAATATTGTCAAAAATTAATTATTGTCTCTATAAACTCTAAATATCTGCATTATGTTCTACAAAACCCGCTTCAACTTTTCTACAAATCACTGCCACAATCCCATTGTGAAATTTATCTTGTTTCCTACGCCAGAATGACCACAATATAGCATAGCTATTTGGAAGGGCGATAAAAGGGGAGGAACCCAAAGTGTCCCTTTAAAAACGTTTCTCAAAAACACCGCTAGAATCTGGCGGAACGTTCGGGCCCGCAAGGCTCGCAATGCGCGCGGGCCCAGGTAAAAGGTGGCCTGCTTGTAAGCTGAAGGTTTTGCGAACATGAATTTGTTAAAGTATATTTATATTCTTTAAGGTACTGACATTACTTGTGTCTGTCATACGCTTTTATAAAGGGTGCCCGGATAGAAGTTTTTCGGGCGGGCTTGCACTCATATCCTTACGCTACTGATCGCTAGGTTTATTTTTCATTTAAATGCCAAAGAAGATTAGTTAAAATATGATTAGTTAGCAATTTCTAATATCAACACAATATCTATGTCTATACTTAGA
Organism: Gryllus bimaculatus; assembly: GCA_017312745.1. Taxonomy (NCBI): domain Eukaryota; kingdom Metazoa; phylum Arthropoda; class Insecta; order Orthoptera; family Gryllidae; genus Gryllus; species Gryllus bimaculatus. The sequence goes on from BOPP01000084.1 coordinate 482,214, forward strand.
AATTATCTGAAGGAGTATTTAAGTTTTTAGACCCAATATTTCACCGCTCTAATTATATTGAGGCTGATGTTATTCGCTGTATATTTCACAGGTTCAACAGATCTAATTTCCACATGTCTTTGCTGCTTATCACGTAAGCTCTCACTGGCGCTGAGGCGTGGAACTTACGACGAGGTAATCGGTACGACGTTGAAAATAATGAAAGCTCCATCGAGATGGGCCTCGCCTATTGCTCCAGATTAGCCCATCAAGCGCGATTGCGCCCATCTTCCGATTAAGTCAGTTAATATCAGACATGACATTTTCAGAGAACTACCATTATATTTTTACTGAACTTATGTGTATGGTATGAATAGTACAGGCAGAACACGTTTCCAATGATAAGGACGATGGAAAAAGGAAGGCTTTTAAGAACTGAAGCAAAATCAGCCCCTAAATGAAAAAGAAATTGTGGATGATGAGGGTGGGTAAAATCAATCCTCTGACACAGCCAACATTTCGGCCATTTGTACCTAAGGCTGATAAGACATGATAATACATTATAGTAGTAAAGTATTGAAAACAAATTTATCTAGAATATGTTAGTACATAAACGACTAGATCAATATCAACATTAGATAATAATGAATATAAAAGTATGTGATTCTACAGCAAGTAATGAATTTTGAACATACTGAAGCCCATATTGAATATTTATGAAATAAAAAAATACAGAAAACTCTGTTACTACTAATACGTTGATACTAACGAAATATATCTGAAATTCGATTTTGAACAGTGCATTTATCGCACGTTTCTGCATGTTCATATTTTACGTCTTCTTTGTTAAACACGTTTTTTAAGAAATCACTACCAGTAGTAGACAATAAAGAGTATCACCAATTTACACTTGTAATTTGACATAATTTACAGCTTTACACAAGTCGTAACGATATGTGTAACTCAGTTGGAATCATCTTCAGATAAAATTGAAATGAATATTTAGAATTCCTAATTAAGACTTTCTTGCCTGTCTACTACAGTCGTTAATCCTTACGAATTCTGTTTGAAGAGCTTCTTTGTTACTTCCTCTTTTGCCACCCAAGGGTTATTTATATATTTACTTTATTGCTTTAATTGCGTGGAGGCGACACAATGGTAGGTCGTCTAAAGGAAAGTGAATGTTAAATACAGCAAATGTCGTACCTTTTAATGTAGTTGAAATGCATGAGGGCTCTATGAGGAGACAGGTGAATGGCCTTGCTTGGGGCGAACACTTCAGCCTCTTGGTATTTACCAAGCAACAAGGGAAGGGAATCCAATACGAGAGGGAAGAGAAGGTTTAATTGAAATCTATGCAAGTTATTGACTTCAATTCACGAGCGAATATTTATGGGTGTGTATATGTATGTATGTGTGTATGTATATAACGTTTACCGCACTGATCCGTCTCTTACTACGTCAGTTTCACAGCTCTATTGCAAGTAACATAGCTGAAGTTCGCACTTGCTCACGCTTGGCTTGTACTGATGAAAAAAATGTTCCATGTACGCCCTAAGATAGATCTGCAAACAGTGAAGTAAAATTTCATCAATAGTAAAAACTAACCAGATGGTAGATTGCATGCTTACATTACGTATTGTTCACTTATTTCTAGTACTTCTATTAACATCAGGCCCGAATTTAGTATTTGCCTTCTTAAACAGATGAAATTTTTGTCATTTATCTAATTGGAATTCCATATATCCCAACGTATACTAAAAAAGCAAGTCAACTTCCTCACATTTTCAGAAATAATAGTATTTCAATTATTACATTTATATTGAAATCAGCATTTCTATAGGGACTTCCAAAACGATTTGCTGCGAAGTCACCACGCATATGACTGTAATTGCGAAAAATGGTAATTCAAACTATCGTAGAAGAATTACATTTTACAATCATGCAATATTTTATTATTATAAACGTCGTCTCGCGATTTCAAAAAGTCTTTACAGTCGAATACTCATTCATCCCTTCTCTGCTGACATAGATGCAAATCAAATAGTTCACAACGCGAATCCAATTTTGAAAGACTTCTACAGTTTACATTGTCAATTTGTTGTCATATTTAGTGTAGTAACATTTCACTAAATCTCGTAAATTAATTTTAATTTGTGTCATTCTGCTCGCAATGGCGTTGATGATTACGATTTCGCGGCAACCAATAGCAGTAATGTATAATGCAACAAAGCGTTTGAACTACAAGTTATATAGAATTATTGAGGTATAAAATATTTATCCACGACATTAAGTTGAGCCAACCACGTCAGTTATTCGGTCACGATTCTAAGTACTTTTCGTAATACCTTTTTCTCAGAAAATCATATGTAATTAAGAAACATATTCGTTTTGAATACTATCACGCACACGCAATCATTTGTTTTGAGCTTCTTCTTAACAGACACCGAACGCTAAAAAAGGCTTTCCGCTCCTCTATTATATCGCCGTATTATATCTCAATAACAATGCAGTATTATGACAACAATAAGCAAATTTCTCAACCCATGTGAGCTCTCACAGCTGCATTTCCGCGAGTGGCTCATGTCATAGTAGTTCCGCTCGGCCCTGCCCTTGCTCGGCCCCCGACGGCGAAGCGAACAGCCTTGCACGCGCGAGGTCGCTTGTGCGTGGGGCGGCGGGCGCTTAAGAGCACCAGGGCGGGCCATTGCCAAGCAGCAGTGGACAGACCCGCATTACACCTCTCTCTCTCTCTCTCTCTCTCTCTCTCTCTCTCTCTCTCTCTCTCTCTGTCGCTCACTCTTTCTCTCTCTCTCTCTCACACACACACACACACTTTTTTCACTCTCTATCTCTCTCTTCCTTCTCTCTCTCTGTCACTCACTCTCTTTCTCTCTCTCACACACACTTTCTTTCACTCTCTATCTCTCTCTGTCTCTCTCTCTGTCGCTCACTCTCTTCCTCTCTCTTTCAGTCTTTCTCGCTGTCTCTTTATCTCTTTCTCTCTCTGTCTCTCCCTCTCTGAAAAAGACTGTGCCTGTGTTGAGATTGTCATAAATACTTAACAAACGAACTCTTCGAAGTATCTTGGCTAAAAAATGTGTATATTATATAATAGTATACAATTATCCGTGTTTACGTCGAGAGAACAAGAGTACAAAAATGTCAATTTGGAGACGTCTTCGGGAGAAGGAACTGATGAAAAAACTTTAAATTTTGAAAAATAGGAAATTGAATTATTGATTGATGCATTGATAAAAACTAAGCGATTAATGGCACATAATACAGAATATTGATTGAATATTACATGCTTTTAATTTATTATTTGTAATTACAAAATATATTAATATTTTTAAAATTAACTTACAATATATAAAAATATTTGTTTAGCAAGAAGATGAAAGATTATTGTACAATTTTTATGAACTTGTTTCTTCTCTCTTTTATTTGCATTTTGCTACCCCCTATTGAAATGATAGATGCTGCGCGATTGCTCCCTTGATTCTACATTTTGGAAAGGATATTGAGAGGAAATAAAAATGACAGTAAAGAAGAAATATTCGAAATATAAAATTAGAGAAAATATCTTTACTCTATTTCCTTAATCAATGTCTCTTCATAAGACAACTAACGAATAACCCTAGAATTCTAGAAGTTCGGGTAAGATGTTTACATAGTAACTACAATGCACAAAGAGGTAAATTGAACTCTCTAAATACGTAGTGTATTTGGTGTTTTTCATTTTATCAGCTCGGTATTATTCAATATTTATGTTACAGCTCACTCATTTATTCATCATTTCGAAGGCAAGATGATATGCAGGGAATAACATAGTATCGAGAAGAACATTATGCCAAACTCTTTGCTTAATATTTGGCGACAATATATGCTGACTACTTACTAACATTTTCCTTTATTATACATGAATACAAACTTAAATGTTGTCGACTTATGACCCAGGCGTGACAAGAGAAGCATGTTAAATGCAAAACATTCCGTCACGAATAATGGATTGCACAAAGTGTGACTATTGATAAAGAAGAGTGAGCTGCAGAACATCGCACCCCAGTAATTAAAATAAAACAAATTCATATTAAAGCAATCTACAAGCTTTTTTTATTTGTGATCTAGTTGGTTGCGTGGTTCTGAACTTCTTTTAGAATTAAAAGAAAATCATTCTGCCTCTCAAGATAATTAGCACTTCTTCAGAGTCAGCAGATCATAGAATCCGTCTTCTTTAGCAGGTATTATCTTCCTGTAAAAACATTCTTACATACACTATGTTCATCTCGTAGCACTTGTGGCATGTTTTGGCATTTGATGGCTAAAGTGAGCTCTCCAACGAAACAAGCCGTCATTGTCGTAGTTTCGTCGCGATGCCAGCCTTCTTCCAGTCCACGTCTTCAACAAATCACGAAGCTCAGTCTGCCCGACTTACCTTTTCAGCCGCTTGCTCTTGCGCGGCGCTCGCGTGCACGAGGGAAGCGGCCACCAGCCCCAGCAGCAGCAGCGCCAGCGGGGGCGGCGAACGGTGCGTGGCGGGGGCGCCCCGCGCGGGCTTCATGGCGCAGCGGCGGCGGACGCGCGGCGGGCGGAGGAGGTCGGCGGCGCAGGAGCGGGGCGCGGGGCGAGGGCGTGGGCGGGGGCGGAAGCGCGCGGGCGGCGGACACATCGCCGGCGCGGGCGAGCGGCGAGCGAGCGGGCGGCGAGCGGACAACCGACGCGCGGGAGACACGGCGGCAGACTGAAGCACGCGCGCTCCGCGGGACGGCCCGGCGCGCGGAGGGAGAGAGAAAGACTTTCATTGGCGCCGCGCGCGCAGCCTTCGGCAAGGCCTCGCGCCCCCGCCCCCGCCCTGCACGACCTCGCCCCGCGACCCGCCCGCCCACGCGCGCGCCGCGTCAGCGCCTCGCGAGAACAACGTTGGATTTATCAGCAATTAACACGCACTGAAACTGGCTTCCATTTGACGAATAGATCATATTGCATGCGACTCTGGATATAGTGCACCACGCTTTAGAAAACTTTCAGTTATTGTGAACTAAAATTCCTTTCTACGTACATTGCAAATAAACAGTAATTTGGTAATAGTGAACTCTCCAAATCAGATACAATGAACATAGAAAACAATACGTCTTACGGGGGAAAAAATCTTCTCCCCAGAACCGTATATCGTATAACCTAAAAGTTGGCGGAAGGGCGATCTAGTGAATTAGTTTTTTAGCATTTTCAGCGAATTAAAGGGAGTGATGGAACGTGACATTAAGAAAATTGTTTCTATTCGTGTATAACGGTAAAGCAGTACTATTCATCTACGACAGAAAAGCGTCTTACAAAACAAAATCCACGAGTGATGACAAAGATAATAGAAAGAAAGAAAGTTTTATATATTTTGAAACAAGTGGGAGAAAGGAAACGCTCCGGAGATCTGCAAAATTTATTACTACATATATGTTCGCAGAAAATCGAAATAAAATATTATTTTAAGGGTAAATGAAGATACTGAAACTTTGAAATAGCAATGTATCTTAATATCAGAAATAACGCAATCAATCATCGTGGATGTACTATTTTATTTTGGCGTATCAGATGTAGTAAATGTCTGATACAGTGAACCAAAATATTTGTCCCTAAAGGTTCACAATAGTTTGAGTAGACTGCAAACATTCACCACGTGTAAAACACTGTTGTTTGGCAAGTGAAAACAGCTAGGTAATGTACGCCACCTTCAGGCGTTTCTGACAAAGGAGTAGAAAACCCTACAAAATGTAATAAAACGACCACAAATTTATCATTTTGAATATAAATGCTTAACAAAACATCTCATGGTACACCAAAATCTCGATTGTAGTTTCTAAGGAGCACATTTGCCGAGTTATGTACGATGCAGCTGTTTGCAGCATAATCTGTGTTGCGGGTTGCATGCGCTTGCTACCTTCGAGAATCATAATCTGCGATCTGCTCTCGCCTTAAATCGCTTTGATGGCGAACTAGAGGGTTATTACCTTTTCAGCAGTAATAAGCTTAAGATATTTAGTATCATAGGTTTATTATAGTTACAACAAAACCTTTCATAACCTTAGAATATTATTTAGAGAAAGAACCCAACCCTGGACGAACACAATGTTTTGTTACGCATCATACAGGAATATGGCCCAATTTTGAAAAGAAGGATTTGAGTTTTCTATTTAAGAAATATACCTGTACCCTTTTTACATTGTAACATTCATGAATTTTGAACCATTTGTACTGATATCATTGTAAATGTAAATGCATAAATTATGTTTACTTAATTTTTAAGCGAAAAACATAGTTAGCAGAGAAACGATAAATATACCAAAAAGTGTAGGTGTGTCTGAATAGTTTAAATTTATCTCAAATATATCATAGTTCTTCTTTGCGTTCCACAAATCTAATTACTCCATATTTGCACATAAACTTAATGTGTTTGTTTTTCTCTGGCATTCGATTTGCAACCAACCGCACATCTGTACAACACCTAATTCACAGCAAGAAGTCACAGAATGAATTATCACATTGAAACTTCAGAAAATTCTCCACAGAACTGATAATTTTATTTGCGTGGAGCAGGAAGTCAACGAAGATCAAATATTTCTAGAAAGCAACCAAAACATTTCTGATGGAGTTTCACAGACCCCAATAAGTTCGTGCGGGAGTAAATTGTCATATTAGATAAATTCACAGAGATTTTAATGTTTATACCATTATAGACGAAGTAAATAGTTTGTTTTGTTTATTTTTAAGTGCATGTTATGAGGCAGAACTTTACCTGGGAAGCAGGTAAAGCAGGTGGATCTGGATTGTTCGGGAAACGGAAGGCAAGAATTTCTTTGCTTCTAGTTAGGAGTTTGCTCCTAGTTCTTTGAAGGTGAAGATAATGGTGTGAAATACTGTATATATGTATAATTTATATGTGAAAGTAGTTCGATAACAGTAAATGCAAATGAGGGCATCTACCGACGGCGGAGTGTCTGTTGGAGCCCATACATGAATTATGTCACAGAGAATGGAAAATGAACTCAATTTTATTAAGGATGAAGCCATAAAGTTGTTAAAAGACGTGAACAAATAAGGAATTAATCATGCAAATTTAAGCTTTAAATTTAGTATAGAATATTGTACACTCCTCTAAAAAATGACTTCTGTACAATGATTTCGGTAAAAAATTCTTTAACTAAGAGCAACAAATTTCTACAATTTGACAGTAATACGCCACAATTTCATCAGTAACATAGTAACACAATACAAAATTATATTGAGCAATGAATGCGATCATATTATGCAAGACGTTGCTATGTAGAAATGAACAGATCTCCCATGAAATGAATGATACCTACACTGACAGAAATTACATTACATTTAATGTGGATTAATGTACGACTGTACATGAATTTTAATGTAATTTATAAATTAAAATGATATTATTGTATTTGTTAATTAAATTTAATGCTTAAATGAAAATAAATATAGATTTAATGTACGACTGTAAATGAAGCTTAATGTACCTTGTATATTACTACGCAATTAATGTGATTGTACATTAAATTTAATGTTTAAATTAAAATACATGTAGATTTAATGAACACCAGTACATGAAATTTAATACTTCTTTTACATTAAAAAGAGATTCATATGATTCGACATTAAATTAAATGTTTAAATTAAAATTCGGGTGTAATTTATAATCGTGGAACACATGGAACGTAGATTCTTTATAAAAACTTATAAATATTTTCTTTGCACAATTTGAACTAACGCTCCCTCTCTCTATTCTAGAACTGGTGACATTCAAAATTACATCACACCATGTACAGTATTCCACCTGTTTCCCCACAGTTGCCATCTCCTCCGCCACCTGCACCCCGAGGTTTCTCCCAGGTGGCCTCAGCATCTCACCGTCTATTGATGGGCACAGCTTTCGATTACAGCACGCTCCGAGAGCGACCGGGGCGGCGGAGCTGCAGCGACACCGTCGCCGCCCCCACGCACCAAGCACGCACTCGTGCGCTCCACGCCGTCGCCCCCACGCGTGCGAAGTAGGGCAGCGGGAGGAGGAGGCACATGCATTGGGGCGCTCGTTACGCGTAGGTGTGCGATGTTTTCTCCTCTTGAATTAGGCTTTCAATCGGACCATTGTTCTATCGCAAGAGTCTCCGAAGGCTGAGTGCGCCGGCGATGTCGATTACGTGCAGGCGGAGTGAGTGAGAGGTGAGTGAAAGGAGTGCGTGAGTGAGAGAGAATTGATTCCTGGCCCGTCAACTACTGACGCCATTAATCCCCAAGTGCAAGGTGTGTTCGGTGTTCCTCCCGAGCTTAAACGTGAGATCTGGCACCAACCTACAAGTTTCTCCTGGGACAACGTCCCCACCGGGTCAAGCTCTAAACTACCGACTGGTGTATCCACATCTCATATTGTAGTTTGTGTGTGTGCGTGTGTATGGGGGGGGTAAAGTGGAGAGAAAGAGTGACAAAGGGAAGATCGCGCGAGGTTCATGCCCTTTTGTTATGGAACTGCTTGGGCATTCTCGTGGTACTGAGCGGGAAAATTACGGAAAACTACCGATCAGAGCAGCTGGCCGCTAGAAATCTGCTCCTGAGCGTTTGAATTCGATCCAGGAATGCAGCCCGCAACCGTCGGAACTCGAAACCATGCACCTTCCGATCAACAGTACTGCAACAATTTTGCCTCTGAACTAACGGAGCTGGTAGGTATGAATGAAGCTAGAATGGTTGGCCAAAATTAGTTATTATTCATGCAACATTCCATGAATAATATGTTACATATATTATTTCAGGGTTTTGAGGGAATGAAATACTGCTTTGATCGTGAGAACTCGTCCCATTACTCTTCCTAATTTATTATGACACTTATTGTAGACGTGTTCTTGGAACAAATCACATCACTTCCTTAAAAACAGCATTTGAAGTTATTTTCCCATCTTCCTTGAAATTTAGCTTTCCGCTTTTCTTGATAGTCACAAAACTGAGAGGTATACCCTTGCGATTTAATCGCCTAGAATATAGAGTGTTTAGTTTTGTTTTACATAGAGTTGCAGAAACTGCAGGATACTTATTCTAGCGATTCTGTAGATACTGTAGGTTATATTACAAACTTTTCACAGAAACAAGAATGTCAATATTTACATTCGGTAAATGAACAGTTACACTATACACATAAAACGCAATTTTCATCGGTACTAAACAACTATAATACTTCTAATTGTTGCTGCGCGAGAATTTAGGTTTATTTTCATAACCTTCAATTGATGATTGTGCAAAACTCGATCAGTCGGTGCAAACCACGCTGTACACAGAAATCATACCTAAAAGTTGGAGAAATGAAGCCTTCTAAGCGCGACGTCACAACACAGATCGCCTCCAGCGCCGAGTAATATAATTGGTATTGGGTAATATCGATAAGCGCCGGACCAGCAAAAATGTAAAAGAATGACCTATAATATCGTATCTTGTAGATTACAATGTAAGAAACATTTCTTTTAGGCCCATAGGTCTCGAAATTTAAACTTTGAAGGCCCTAAAACGCTTCGTTTAGGGATTTAACTATATAGATTTTGGCAATGCGATGGAACGTCGCGGATTGCATTTAAATTTAGTATTTAACTGCGTTTATTTCAACAAATCCTTCTCATTTTTAAAGTCAGAATGTAGTTCGTCACGTCTCCGTGAAATTCTATTTCTTTAGAGTCCTCGTTTATTAATATTGGTTGGCAAGTGAAAGACGCAAAAGTTATTTATACTCCCGAAATGATATAGGATAAGATTATGTATATGGTGTGTTTTTAAAAACTATGTCGCTTGTGGCGTTTTACGCGTTAGAAATCTGGTAAACTCAGTCCGAATGCTTCTAGTAGATGGCGAGGACTCGACATTTTAATTCAAATCAGAGGAGACGTTAAAAATGACTTCCGTCTACTTCTGGCTCGGATTAACACCAGGTCCTGAATAATTTTTTAGGCTTCTTAAATGTGTTGAAAATTTTTCAATATACTTTCTTCAACCTACACTGTTTGTCAATTGTTTTTGTATACCGTGTTCTTAAAACCATACCAATAAACATTATCAAATCTTTGTCCTCGGACAGACTAAAGAATTTTTCCGAGAATGGCGTAGTCTTTGTCATTGAATAAGATCATGGGCAACTTTTTGAATATACGAGTACTTTTCTAATAATTTTGCACGAAATAAATCCAAATTATAAATTTATTCTCGTGTGTGGCAAAAGAAGATAAAAAATATTCTAGTCTTATTTCTGGTGAACGCTTTGTAATTTGGAAAATTGCAAAATTTTAACGTTTAAAAATTACAAATTTGAAGATAGAGATTTTTGCTTCCAACAAAATATGTTCTAAAGAATCGGCTCTCTAAAGAAGATCGTGGACAGTTTTTTAAAAAACGTGTGAATACCAAAAAGGTGTATTTCCGTTGAAATCTTATCACCGATTTTCCGCAACTTCTTTATACTATGTTGTAACTGTTGTCTATCTGTGATTAAGATGGCAACGCTTCATTTGAATAGCGCGGGCAAGAAGTAGTAAACATTATAGATAGACGTTCTGAGACGTTTTAAATTGGGGAGTCCGTGCCGACCTAAGCGAGAGAGAGGTGATGGGAACGAGTGAAAAGGAGTTGAACGACGTACGTCAGAGAAGGCGGTACGTGGGGAAGATTAGCGAGAGCTAGACGTGGAAGTGCGCTCAGGAGCTAAAGAACTTTATGGTGATTGAATCGTGGATCTGCAGCCACAAGCAGTGTATCAGGGCTCGGCTTTGAAACGGCACTTTTGCGACGCGCGGACTGGAAGCCGACAACATGTTGGCCTGGGGAGGCCATGATTCGACCCGACTTCACGGAGAAGGATGACTCCGATTCACAAGATCACGATAAGTACTCCTCGAACGATTATTTAGTAATAACATTGCCCGAGTGGATTGAATAGGGCGTAAATGAAATGCTGAAAATACGGCACTTCTAAAACGTTTCTATGAACATTCGGGGTGTGAATAGATTTTGGAGGGGATAGAACTTTATTATGTGCTTGTGGGTGGAGGAAGTAGAATTTAATAATTTTTCAATTGGAAATGGTTTACTAATGAAACTATAATTGTTGTGAAACAAAATTTTGTTCAGAAAAAAATGCGAGAGAGCATAAATTTGAAATTTCTTTGTGCTGTAAAGGTTTCACGTTGTTTTTCAAGAGAGAGATTGTACTGATTTAAATGTTTTTGTTGTGTAATATATTCCACTATTTTCAAGGGGAATAATGTGTAATTTTACATAAAATACTAATGTTAAATTAAGGGATAGGGTAAATGTATTTTATCTTCTATTGATGTAATTCAAATTTATGTTTGTAACCTTGACAAGAACTTTGCAAACTGTGCTTGATTAACACTCTATCATGATCAAAGTGTTACAAAGACAGTATAATTGTAAATTAATTTATTAAATTTAGTTGTTTCTTCTAGAAGAGAGAAGAGATATGTGTGAAATGATTGTTGTTATTGTACAAAGGGCAATTTTTGTTGTTGTTTTTGTTACAATAAATGTATTTAAGTTTGAAAACGTTCTGGATAAGCACTTTCCTTTCTAATAGGACAAAGAAAGATCCACGATCCTTGAAGAAAAATATATTTTCCAAAATTATTGTCTTTACCGGATGATTGAGAACAGATTACAATTATGAACCCTCTTAACAATAATAGAAAGTAAGGAGTCGGTTTCAATGTTTACTGCTCCATATATATGTACGTATAAGAGAAAGTAACAATACATTGTAGTAATCCATAAAAACATTTTTGAAGAAGAAATCGATAATAACCCGGCTAACAACCCCAACAGGAAGAACATTTTCTCCATATGAGAAGGTTGAAGCATTAGCGTACCACTTTACTCAATCATTCGCTCCCAATATATCCTTAACTCATCCCTTGCATTCAAACATATTCTAAATAGCAGCAGTTCCCAAGCATAATGTACCAAATAAACTCAACATCGTCCAAATGATCTTATCAATTTAATTAAGAACTTACCATTAAAAAAAACCTGAAAAAACAAAATATGTAACACAATTTTAAACTGGAGGGGCTACAACAGCACATACTTTCTCGCGTTATTGGAAGAAGCTAGGTAACATTGAAATATTGCATTTTCTGCCCTATTATCACCTCAGCTCTTACTTGAAAACACTCAATTCAAACAAGAAGCGAGAAACTCACTGTTGCCAGAACAGCGCTGTCAAAACTATGTGAATTCGCATGGCTAATAATATCAATTCTTGGCAAAACGCTTATTTCCATTTGCATTCAGATTTCAATTTGTTTCTCGGTTAGTCATAGTACATCATACACAGTTGATAAATAACGTTTTTGCGCGTATAGGCGCACACGGATAACGCGTGCATCCTGCTTCAGCAGGTGTACCTTTCTGGGTGGGGGGGAGTCAGCATTTTAGGGATCAGCATTGGAGGCGGGACTCGAACCCGCGATCCCCTAGTTTGAGACTGTAACGGCACTACTGCCCAAACTATCTCGGTTATTTCAAACTCGAACACGAATAACTCAAACACTAATAAAACAATTAAATTACTAATATTCTCAGATTTGTAATATTAAATTCACCTATTACCGCATTTTATATATTGCCTTTGTCTCAAACGAATCGCAGAAAAATAAAATTTAAAAAAAATTGTATGTTCATTATATGAACCACGGTGAAGTACCACCACAAAATACTTTAAATGAAAGTGAAATCTCTGTTCTTCAAAACGGTAACAAACATTTTAGCTCTCATAGGCCTACTTTTTTAATAAAGGAAGATGCCTAAAATTTTGAAAATGTCCGAGAGGAAGTACCCACCAGAATGAAAATTTCGATTTGAAATTCCAGGAGCCGCGACATCAGACAGAACGATTGAGGAATATGAATGTGGGAGAAAATCGGCTGAACAGTTTATGCGCTATCATTGAGCACAGAAGGATGGACAAACAGTCGTATTGCCGTCAATCGATTTTTACTTCCCCGTATACATAAGGATATATAGGTGTATTATATATTGTATAGGGAAAGTTATGTAATGCTGTCCAAAACAACGGCGAATGTAATTCAGAAAAAATCCATTGCCGGGACCTGATGACGAAAAAGTAGAGAAATACAGTTGTTAAATTAAGAAAAAAATCCTCTTACTCTTGATGTAACCAGAATCACTGTTTTGTGGGTCCTTGATACCGAAAACCAATGACGGTAAAACGTCCATCCGTCTGCATGACCATCTGTCAGTATGCGCAGCACCTCACCCATACGTAAGATTTTTTCCAAAAAGGATATTCCCCATTCGATCTGGCTCCACTCGAGACGCGATTTTGAAAAACTTTCTTTAAAATTTGTGAGTAGTTTACATAAAACACGTCGGACATTTTCAAAATTTGCTCAAAAACAGCTACAAATTTTTTCTTTAAATTTCTTGTAAACATTTTGTTAAATACACTTATAAAGGTGGCTCTCGTCCGATTTTCACGGTTACTCTGAATTTTTGAAAATTGCGGAAGTTTGAATTTTTTCGGCGTCTTCCTTCAAACTAAATTTGTTGTCAATCATTCTGTGTTGTTCTTTAATGAGGTCGTGTACATTAAAAAAAAGTTATTCATTTTTGCAATATTGCGTGCAATATTTGCAATTTTAAAAACGATTATAAAAACAAGGTTTCCTCAAAAACTGCTCCAAATTTTTTCTTTAAACATTTGGTAGAGGTTGTGCTAAATGTACTCTATGAGATGATATAAAAGCCATATTGATCTATTCTATCGTTTTTTCAAAAATTGCAAAACAAATTTTTTGACGTGTTTTTACGTTGTTAATGTTTATATTAACGGTGATTTGTTTTCATTATTGTATTTATAAGTCCAAGTGCTTAAGTAATGTCATATAAAGTTTTTCAAAAACTCACCGTTTTCTGTCAAAAGAAGCTCAAAATTTCGCATATTCTGAAACGCTTAAACACTATTTTCTCAAAAATGGCTTCACTTTCTTTCTTCCACAAACATGAATTCAGGATACATCATGTGTTATAGGATTTTTTCAGCATTTAGCAACTTGATTTATCCACTTTTTAATTATCAATAAGAGTTTTTTGTCGAAATTCCGTCGTTTTCCGGCGCTTGATTACAATACTTTCTCTTCTTACGTTAGTCAGTGCGAGAAAGTAAAAAGGCGGCTGAGTGAAAAATATCTGGGTGTTTGTTATGGTTTGTGGAGTAGTGGTTGGTTATAGTAGTATAATCAACTGAAGTTTGAGATCGTTAATCTTTCTATTTTGTTGAGTTGTTGTCCTGCAGTAATGGTATTTCTGAATCCCCAGTTAGTGTCTTTAGCATTAAGATCTCCAATCAGAAGAGTGGATGACGTTCATCTGTAATAGCGAAGAACTGTTAATGTCAGAAATTTTTATTTTCAGAAGCTTGTATGCACCTATTATTTAAGAAGAATTTAACCGCTATAAATTCGAGACTTGGAGTGTGTGGAAAATTAATTTGAATATACGGTCTGGATTTTTTTCTGTTAGTGTTAGTACACCACCACCTTTTTAATTCTGTCGGTTCTGACTACATTGACTAATTGATCTGTCGGTTCTGACTACATTGTAACAAGCTATGTTAAATTTAATATCTGGATTTAAGTGTGTTCCATTACGCAAGCTAGACTTTTTTTATCTTTTAGAAAATAATAGAAAGGTGTGTTCCCAGCAGCATATGCAGGCTCTCTTCGAATCCATGCAACGACGTCTAAAGGTTCTGATGGGTATGTGTTCCCAGCGGCAACTCCAGGCTCTCTTTCAATTCATACCACGACATTTAGAGTCTCTGATGGGGGTGTGGTCCCAGCAGCGTACTTAAGCTCTCTTTGAATCAATACCACAACATCGAAAGACTCTGATGGATGTGTGCTCGCAGCAATATATCTAGGCTACCTTTCAATTCATGCCACTGTGACTGGAGCCTCTGATGGCAGCGCGTGGTGGCTTCACGGCGTACTAAATTCTCAAGGTTAAAATGCAGGTAGAGTGCTGTATTTCTAATAATTTACATATTGTGATATTCCTAATCTACGGAATAAAATTCATTGTAATAATATGTCTTCTTCTTGGTGTGGTTTTACAAACACCAGAGTTGCCAGACCATTTTTCAAACCGTATATTTGTCTATTTTAGCAAAACAATTTACTAAAAAATTGGAGTTATTTTAAGAAAATTTCGGAAATGTCGTTGAGGTTTTTCGGAAAAGAATTTAAGATAACATTGCATGAACAACTTTTAAACTACATTCATAAGATGAAGTTAGTGTATCTCAAGAGAATTATATAATTGATATCGCACGCATATAATTCTAGTTCTAAGTAGGTCAAAAACTATTATTTTCACTAATGAAATATCTTCATGGTCACCCAGAGTTAACATATAGCCTGCGGATTCAATTCCAGGTCTTACCTTTTCGGATCGGTTCGATATTTGAAACTGGTATTGTCCATTTCAAAGGTTACGAGACACTGTCGATTCATGTTCAAGGTGCCCAAAAGGCTTATGTGGTATACCTTCTGGATAACACAGACTTTCTCGCACTACTTACTTTTCTACCTCTCTAGTTTTGGCAATCTTTTCAGCATTGCCCCACACCTTTCCCAGCTGCTAGCTATCGGCACCAGAATCACATTTTCCACATTATCTCAATTGTTCGGTTCCCTGAGTACAATTCAAATATGTCTTTAAGAATATTACAGAAGAGCAAAACATTGTCCTATATGCAAATTTTCATTGAAACACTTGAACCCGTTTGTGTAAACGTTTCTGAATATGAACAAGTTTTAGATCATTTTTTACAAAGATGATTTGATTTTTTGAGAAACTTCACAAGGAATAATTTGAATCACTTGTGTTCGCAAGTGCAATTTTGCATGGAAGATGCCCTTAAAGTAAATATTAACGACATTAATCATACTTAAAACAAAATTACTGCAATTTTTCTGCAACTGCATAAAGCAACTGCATCAATGAAACGTGTACAGATTTTACTTCTACACCATACTTAACAGTTTTAAATGTTTTTAAATAAATAAATAAATGTGGATTTTAAAGGCGCTGCTCATCCACGTCCCATCCAAATGTGACGCTATAGAATTTCATAAAATATTTGAAAATTGTTGTGTTAACTTAGCAAATCTTGAATGATAAACAAATTCTATTAATTATGTTGTGCTGTCGCCAACCCAATATTTCAATCAAATTGAGAAAATATAAAATTTTTGAAGACATTTTTATACTTCGTTCGTCATTTAATTATTAAATCGTGCTTGCAACAAACATCCAGAAATGTACCGTCTTCCTGGCTTCGATGGGACCAACGAATGAGGATGACCTATACCAAATAGAATATTTCTTGGACAAGGTCGTATGTCAATCTCAATGGAGAAATATGAAGGGGAGAACAATGACTGAGGTTGTCCGACAAGAGGAAAGACCAAACAATTCTAATGTCTATGTAACATTTATCCACGGGAATTTCAGAGGTATACAATTTCAAAATCTCTTCTCCCACTAGGCCAACCCACCAGCATCTTCATCAGTCTCAATGAACGATGCTGAGAGGATCACACTCTACTCCATTAACAAGACATAGAAGCTGTGTGGGTTTGTCTAGAACAAAAACCATCAAGAAATTGAAGGTGTAGAAAATTTCTCCGTTGACATTTCGGGGACTTGACTATCACAGCTTTCTTTTATAGGGCAAACTCGAACTCATTTGCCCCTCTCTTTGGAAGAGTTGCTCTTCGCGTGCACTTCGTCTTCACCCTCCTGAGCTCGTCAACGAAGACGCTCTGGAGTGCGCACCCACGAATTCTTCGATACTAGAGCGCTCGAGGAGGCAGTGCAAGAGACCTATAGAAACGAAGACAATGTGTGATTCAAAATCAAGGAGGTTCCAGTTGCAGGACAGGGGCACAGGAAATGTGATGCCGCTTTAACGTGTCATTATCCAGAGAGGAAGTTCTTTCACAAAGATGAAGGCACTCGACAGTAGGTGGTGTGGTTAATGTGATGCTTGAGGCACTTCACTTCCTGCGTGTGAGGGAAAGTGAATTATCACAAACGAAACTTATATATGATTGAGAATAAAACGGAGATGTTCTCAAACGGATATTGTTATGTTAATGTATATTATGTTAATGTATGCAACTTCTTCATTAAGACATCAAATGATTAATACATGGATTACACCATTCTAAATGTTATTAAAATTAGAATAAAAATTAGAACTTTTAAGGGATGAAGGTAGACTAAGTATGTCTCGAAAATAAGTGGAAAGCGCTTTTAAATAGTCAGCACGACATGTTCTAGATTGCGACAAAAACTATACAAATCCACGATACTAAATGTATCAGAATAGTCGTTAGATATATTTGTCCTGTGGTGTTGGAAATTATCTAATATTTCAGAAATTCTTTCTCAAGTATATTCTAAAGTTTCCAAATTTCTTATATTCTTATATTCTTATTAGAAGCAATTTGAAATAGTCGCAACAGCAACATATATTTTACTTTCTGGCATACTACTTTGTATAGAGAAAGTTATGTGCACTGCAGCGAAAAACAGCAATTTTTTGGCAAAAAAAGTATTGTAGATCCTTGGTAGCAAAAATTTGAATAAGGTATTGTCCCTGTATGTAGTAAATTACATCCTATAATACGTTGTGTAGTTACAATCCACATTTTGTAGGTTCTTGATTCCCAAAAATTGGTTTACTGCAACACTGTTCGTCTGTCCGTCCGCTTGTCTGCCTGAAAACAACGATAGCAGCGACAACGTAAGTAGGATTTTCACAAAAATTGATATTCCTCAATTGATCCGGTTGATTTCACGACCCCGTGCATTTGAAACCGATGTTTTTGGGGTATTTTACATCAAGACTCAAGGACATTTTCACATTCTTCTCAAAAATGGCCAAATTTTTTTATTTAACTTTGTTCTCGGATAAACCAAAGGTCGCTTAAATAAATGGTGTAAATCTCAGATTCGTTGAAATATCTGAATTTTCGAAAATTGCCAAAGTTTAAGTTTCCGGGCTCTTACAACTACAGTATTGAAAATAGAGATTTTTCTTCTCAATACAATCTGTTCTTTAAATTTAGATATTTAAAAGAGAACAAATACATTTTTTCACAAAATAAATAGTTTTTAAGTTTCGTGAAACAAAGGCCATTTAAAAACAGCATTTTCTCAAAAAATTCTCTAAACGGATGACAAATACACTGAATTACATGACATGAACAACATTTTGATGTATACTTTTGATTCTTCAAAAATTCACAATAGTGACTTTTCTTTGAAGTGCACGAAGTTATTGTTTTTAGCACAATCGAGATTGAGGGATATTTGCCGAGACCGATCGCGTTTTTGCCCTCACGGTGAAAAAAGTATGTTTTGTGACGACACGTTTTTCAGATGTTTTTTACACGATCGTAGAAAATAATTATTTTCAAATTGAGTGTAAATTTACGTTCACTGCGCGTTACAAATTGTGTGTAAAGTTCAGGGAGGAGATTGAATTTTTTGGCCAAGACCGAAGGTCGAGGCAAAAAATCTCAATCTTCACCGTGAAAATATTGTGAACCTTGTATTGGAAAAAGAAGCCTGATATAAGCGTCGAGAAATATAGAAATGCATTTCATAGGGCCATGATGAGGGAAGTATTCTAAAACCATCCAAAAAGACTTTTTGAATACGAGTACCAACGTACCAACATTATACACAATATTTTATGGCATCGACAATCGTACAGAAACTGCAGGATTCTGAAACTATTTCAATAAAATAATATACGTCATCAAACATTTGCCTGGAGAACGGCATTTTATTTACTCGTAATACACAAAACAAGATTTCAAATCGACAAAAGAAACACGACGAAATGTGAATGTAACTAATCATTACTCAAAACAAACTTATTAATAATGAAAAAGAAATGTGCAGTTCCAAACATTCAAAAACGATAAAACAGAACTTCCAGAAACTGTTGTTTCATTTGAAGTGCGAAGTTTTGAAGGTTTGTCTGTGTTCGGCGTCTCTCCGCCAAATACGATTTGCGGGACTGGCGTTTCTAACCTTAGTTGTTACTAAACTCAATGTATTGTTCTGTGACGCTAGTTGAACGCCATTCGTATTTTTCTCCGCCGTACAAAAATTTATCATAATTTTCAGTTGATTTTCTAGGTAATAGTGACAATTACGCTTTAGCAATTTCATTATTGCCTCAGGTAAATTCATTTCACAACGAACAATAAACACCCCGGCCAACCACGGCCGCCCCTATTACATTCGGCCTTGGCCTGCATTATGAACCATTCTACTTCCAGGTTCAGTAACCATTTTACCCTTGTAATAATTTTATAATGATGTTATACCAAAAAATAGAGTATTCAATTCGTTTATAATGTTACTTTTTTGCACTCATAAGAACAACATTATAAACTAATGGCATAATATATTATTTTTAACGATAACAAGATAGTTGTCTTGACAACAATATTTTTAATGGATATTAAAAAATTAGGAACTTTACATACGGCTATGCACACAAGTTTCCTTTTGCAGTTGCAGTTACATTGAAACCGCTTTTACTTCATTTGCTATTAATTTGTAATAAGAAACTTACAACTGCTAATTACGACTGCTTTGAAATTCTGATATCGCACATTTACGCGTTATATTAATGAAATGTGTTGCAATTTAGCCTAAATGTTTCATATTTAGAAGAGTAATATTTTTAAAACTTTTTACATACAAATTAGTGAGAATGTTTGTATGGGAGGTACGGGAGAGACACACCCATAAATGGTGTAATAATGATTTGTCGTCACAATTATTGCCATCCTGATAGTTTTGTAAGACTAATTTAGGAATAGAAAAAAATGAATGTTACAAGATTTGACAGTGTACAGTCGAAGTTTAATATGTTCAATGCGCGCATTGTAATGTAACTTTACTAACCTCGCACGTTTTAGTGTGAAAAATAGTTATTTCGTCAGTAATACTATCAAGAAATGGCCCTTCATGTTCGTCAATTACATCGAGCTCCAAGGGCTTCACGTGGTGGTACAATACGGGATAAGAGACAAACACTGTAGCTCATTAGCCGATGAAAATAGTTTCTTATACACGATGAGTGAGTTAGATGCGAATACTTCTAGTCAAATTTTACTCCATCGTTCGTCGCTACATTGATAGTTCAACTTGGTATAGTAAAAAATATGGATAATCCGAAACTTAGGAAAACGTGAAAAGAAGATAAGTTTTCTCCTTACGTCACATATTTTAAAAATGATATAAAAATATAAAATTAAATTTCGGGCCAAAGCAGGGACTTCTATTTGATCCCATGCATTGTTTTAGTCACAAAAATTGCAAATATAACACAGTAACATATTTTGGGGCTTTGCATGAAAGGTGATGTTTTTGATTGTTTCCTTAAGCTTGTTTGCGAAAATGGAATTAGATTTGCTGTAACACCCACAGATTTTTCATAAACACGTAATTTCTTTTTAAAATTTCGCACTTAATAGCGGTCGATGTAAGACGTGGAACAACCGAAAACGGTCACTTGGGAGAAGATCGATATTAACCAATGTCTTTGTTTTGATGTAGCCGTTTTGGTCTCTTTCGTAAGTGTGCTTAAGTTATTTAAAAAGTGCAGTAAGTCCATCTAAGTTATTTAGCAAGTCAGTTTAAAAATGGCTAGCTCGTCAAGACGATTGTGAGTAAATGATCTTAACAGGTTTTGTTACATTTTTGGATCACTGGCTTTGAAAAGTGGAAGACAGATCATAAACTAATTCATAAAAAAGGCCATACCTAGCTTATTTTGCTGTGAAGTTCGAATACAAAGACAAAAGATTTGCTCCACACAGTATGTGTCATACGTGTGTTAATGATTTAAGAAGAAAAGTCCCAGGGAGAGCAGAAGTCCTTATCTTTTGGAAAACGATGGTGTGGTGAGAGCCAACAAATCACGTGTATGACTGCTATTTTTGTGTGGGAAAAGGTGAAGGGCATAACAAGAAAAGCATTGAAAGCATTTTTCACCCAAACTTGAAACCAGCCATTAGCTCTATACCACACGGACCCAGCATTCCTGAACCTAAACCAACTATAACTGTACAGTCGTCGTCATCATCATTGCCATTTTATTCTGAAGACTGATGAAATTACTTATCCCACCGACGAAGTAAACCCCGAGTTATTTACCCATTGAAAATACTTAGTAAGAATTATCACAAATTTGACAAATAAACTAACCTATTTTCTGAATTAGGTGCATTATGTTTTGTGTTACTTCCCTGCAGTTAACTGCCTAAACTTCACAATAAATAATATATGTTTAGAAAAACTGTCAATTGAATTTCTCAAAATTCTTATGTGCTAGAGGAAATATGTTTTCAGATTCGTAAACAAGAGGCAAAAATAGATTAAAATCATCCATCAAAACAGAAAGCTTTCCAAAAAAATTCATTTTGTAACTCTCTGTAATCAAACTTCCTGAAGCATAAAGTGTGCGCCTTCCATTCATTTACGGACAATAATCCTCTAAAATATCCTCATTTAGTTTTCTGCAAACAGCAATATCATCTCACATGCAGAACGCGCATTAACTAGGCCTTCCACGATTCTAAACTTCTTCAGCGCCAGCTGACGACATCCACGCGGAATACACATGCTCCGGGAAGCGGCTTCAAAGGTGCGAAGTCGGTCTCTTCTGAAATGCGGGCAGCGCGGCGCGGCGAGGCGGTGGAATGACGCAGCGGAACGAGCAACGCGCAGCGCCGCCGCGCGCAGTGGGCCGCACTGCAGCGCTGTCCAAGTGGGCGGCTGACTGGGCGCACCCCGGCCCAAACTCGGTAGATCTCGGTACCAATGTGGCCGTGGTTTGGACGGCCATCAGTGAGGCCCTCTCCTTCTCGAGTCAGCCTGATGGGGTGCGGACAGGGGAGATCGAGGGAGGCTCTACAGTCCGTTCAGGTCAAGTCTAATGTAAGGCGAGTATCACCACTGGAATGGGCTAACGAGTGAAGTCCGGACCAATAATTGCATTTTAACGTCTCTCGGCTAGACAGCGTACGTTTAGAGGTTTTATAATGATAAAGAGTGAAATATATCCCCATTCGTGAAGAATTTCGTCTCCTCTTCGATGATTTTCAATTCATATAATTCCTATTTTTATCTATGAATGTCTATAATGCCAAGGATACTTAAAATCAATAAATGTACAATTCAATCTAAATACAATAATGCAAAAAACTATAAAAAATCGCAAAAATAGAAAAGTTACAAAATAAAAAAAACAAAAAATTAAAAATAAAGTCGCTTTTGAATACTACAATTTTTTTCTGCTAATTGTTAACAATAGGTGTGCTTACACAATCAGTAATTTAACTACATTTTAAAAGAAATCTGCAAATTTCAGATGAAACCAATTTACATATAATGATGTTTATTGCAATCGATTTTCTGGATTTCTTATTGATTTTTTGATTAATAAATAAATTAGAGTTCATTCATTAGGTTAAAGAAGCCTCTTAACAACCAACGACATCCTGCCGCGGCACCCCTTTATCATCTACAGGTGAAAAAATTATTGCATCCACTCTTCTTGGTGCTCCGGGCGTTGGAGCAAACACTCGTCACAGCGTTGCAACATACTATTTTTTCGGCCGAAGCCTATTTTTTACGTTGTATTTGACTAACAATTGGAGAAAATAAAATCTCACATGGCGATAAATATGCACTGTCTACTCCAAAAATATATCTAACTTGCTCCAATCGTTGCCTGTGAGATAATACTTTCCTCTTGTAGATTAAGTATCTCTTTATCGCCTTGTACTTTTAAATGTTTTCAAAATTACATTTTATAGTCTTTTCAAAATTGTTCCCTTATTGTGATCGCAAGCGTAGCGTAGCTGCACTTGATATTGAAATACATCTCAAAATAGAATTTTCTTTCGCTTGGAACTTAGTGCTTAGCACAAAACTCTTTATTATTTTTAAATAAGACTTAATCTTCCATTTTAATTCTTTGCCAATTAATGTTATTACGTTTAAACTTTTCCTTAATTAGCATTTTTCTGTTAATATTTGCGACACCAAGATTATGCAAAACTTGAAGTTGGTATAGAAACTAACGAAGATAAAAAAAATAACCGCACCAGTTGACATTATCGCAGATTATCCAAATGTGCCTCTGCTTATTATACTTCTTCCTCATACGATTAATTGATTGATGGATGGATTGACGTATTCGGGCCCGTGAACTTAGGTCATTAGTTCCATAAATGATTTGCATATTATTAT
The DNA here is from genome assembly GCA_017312745.1 of Gryllus bimaculatus. Taxonomy (NCBI): domain Eukaryota; kingdom Metazoa; phylum Arthropoda; class Insecta; order Orthoptera; family Gryllidae; genus Gryllus; species Gryllus bimaculatus. The sequence goes on from BOPP01000084.1 coordinate 505,620, forward strand.
CGTGGGAGATGGTGGCGATCTTCCTCTGCTAGACGAGATCCGAGATCCGGCACTGACCTAACGTCAGTTCGTGGAATTTTATGTAATCAGATATCTCCCATCGGCGAGGCACCGCCCCAGCCGGGACAAGGTCTTAGCTTCTGAGTGGTCTCCCGACATGTGTGTGTATTTGTGTGTGATGGGATGATGCATGCAAGTGTGTATGTGTGTGTGTGTGTGTGTGTGAGTGAGGATAGGTCAAGGAAGAGAAAGGAAAGATCACGCGCGGCATTCACCTGGTGTTGATCAGAGAAACCAAGAAAAGTACCGATAAGAGCAGCCGCTCGCTAGAATTTCCCACCACACACCGGCTGAACGCGACCAAGCTAGTTTCGAAAATTCTGTCTCATTCGGAACACGAACCTTAGGACTTCCCGTTTAGAGGCACTGCGCAGAGGCACCTAAGTCGTTACGTTACTTCCAATTTTTAATGTTTCTGACGCAAATAAATAAAATGAAATGTTGTTTCTTCGTCTTCTTCTTCGTTTTCTTCTTCTTCTTCTTCTTCTTCTTCTTCTTCTTCTTCTTCCTCCTCCTCCTGTGCTCGCTATTTATCCCGTTTCCGAGCACTGTGCGTCCCGGGGCGGCGCGGCGATTGCGCTTGTCATCCCGGGGCGGCGCGGGGGCAGTAGAGGGGCGGGCCAGAGCCTCCGGGCGCAGGTGGACAGGACCCGCGCCTCGTCTCGCGGGTGAAAGCCCCCAGCGACGGCGCCGCGCCCGCCCACTCGCGTTCATCGACGGCCCTCCGCGCCACCGGCGCCCCGCCCTCCTTTCGCCCGCGCCGCCCGCGCCGCGCGGGCCGTCGAGGGCACGCCCCTCTCCCTGCCAGGCCACGACAATTGGCAACATTCAGCCAAGAAATGGAGAAATCCATAATCGAACATTATAAGTGCGTAGTATAGGAATTTAACATTCTTTTTTTATTGATTTTAATGCTCCGTGATTCAATTAATACTATACATACGAAAACAGTATAGTTGAACAAAACTATTTATAAATATGTAGTTTAGGTGTTATATTTTAAAGGTGCTTATAAATGCAAATACGCAAATTCTTAGTCATGTATACACATTAATTATTACTCGAACCAATAGTTCAGGGGCGACACCGTTTCGTTTACTGAATCGTTGATCGGGAGGTCCTGAGATAAGATTCCCAACTGTCAAGGATTTTCAACACCAGTTGGGTGGAACCACAGTCTGGAAAGGGATCCTACCACCTGCCTGGTCTGATCGGTAGGTTTACGTGCTCCTAATCAATAAATCCGAGTACCGGAACAGTACCTCAACTTACGGGCTATGTGCGATCATTCCTTCTCTTCTCTTGTCCAATACTCCCCCTTTACTTACAAACACTTACCCTTACACGAACTACACTCCCACACATGCCCGAAGACCAGTCGGAAGATTACAGCTTGCCCCGGCTAGGGCGGTTATCTACTTTGAACAGAAATCTGGTGGGGGGGTGGCGTTGACGTAGGTCAGTGCCGTTCCAATAGGGGAGGTCACCACCACCCACAGGGATACGAGTGTAACATACACTTGCGGAATTAATAACCTAAGTAGTTGATGCATCCAAATTCAATATTTATTCACTTATAAAATTATTACTATAAATTATTCAATTAAAATTGTATTATCTTAACCGTCTTTGTAGGTTGTTTCACGAGTCTGTGGAATTACAGTCCGTTAATAAAAAAACTGTCAATTGTCACGATAAACAACAGCAAAACGTCTGTTGGCGAACTGGACAATATTACTCACACAAAAACATCCTGTCCTGTGGCTATACAGCCCGCTACGAACCTTAGACGACAAACGGTGACCCTCGACCTCTCGGCCATAGGATAAGGGGTTCGTATGGTTAGCACGAGTGCATCCCTTCACCTTATATTCTACTCTTGATAGCCTTAAAATTGTCAATACGAACTTGTAATTGTAAGAAACGGTTGTGAAACCAGCTGTTAGTAGGTGCGCTTGCAAGCCCCAGCCCTCGCTATCTCTTTCGTGTACGTGAAGGGGAATATCTAGGGGGATTAGAGTATGGAAGAAGGAAGGGGCTTACTGTATGTCTTCAGAAGGCATGAATAAGTCTAAAATAAAATTCCATTCAGCGTTTAAAAAATTACAGATACTAAATAATGAAATATTAAGTATGTTAGAAAACGTGACTTCCCATTGTGACTTTGGTGTTGAAAAGTGATATTACTTATAAATACATTTTATATTTGTTAACAAGAACAACAAAATATAATGTTAATATATTTTTGAATACTGCGTCAAAAGAGAGATTTAATCATCAGACAGATGTTATTTAGCTGTTTTATAAAAGTTCATTTCTGAAAACAACTGCCCACAAGTATTTTTTTTCTGCATAATTTACAATCTGTTCCTATCGGAACAATAAGCAAATGGTGTCAACTACATTACCGACGTGAACGTTTTATGCCATTGAAAAATTTCATTTACAAAATCGGTATGGCAGATCTAAAATACTCTCTCTCCTCAGTCTATACACATGCTCACTGTTATCTAGAAGGCTTGTTGAGAGGTGATTTGGGTGGTTGTACAATCTTCTCTGGTATGCTATGCTCTTCGTGGCGATTACTCCCACAAGTAAATGTAGAACCAAACACAGAGAAACCGCAACTAATAATGGAGCATTGTTGTATCACATGTGGAGAGCAGTCTACTGCGAGTACTACTTCCTAAACCATCCCTACCAGTTCCTTTGCAAAAACTACTGCGCGAAGTTAGACGAAAACTATTCATATTTTCGAAAACTGGGACAAGATCTGGTACAATCTGTCTTTAAATAGCAGATTTCATTAAAAGAAAAAAATATCTTAAGTATTGTATTTGAAGAAAGACGTCACCCCAAAAATACGTTTGTTTAAATTTTCGAAAAATTGGATTCGGTTTTCAACGATTATGAGATCTGCACCATTCTCTTTTTCCCTACACGAGGATAAACTTTACTAAAAAATGTGGTGCCATTTTTGAGAACATTTTGAAAATGTTTTTGAGGCTCCATTTAAAGTACCCTCAAAATTCAAAATATCTGGTTGAAACTTCCAACACCTTGATTTCGTTCACATCGATCGGGTAATATCAATTTTGGCGAAAATAGGCGATTGGTTAGGCGCTAGCATGACCACAGACAACCGGCGACTGGGAAGAGGACTGGAGAACTGAACTGACTGACTGACTGACTGACGACTGATGGACTGACTGAACTGTGACTGCGAAAACTGACTGAACTGACTACGAACTGACTGACGACTGTCGACGCAACCTGGCTGACGAACTGACTGACGAATTCTGGAGCTGACGAACTGTCTGACGAAAACTGACTGACGAATGACTGACGAACTGACTGAACAACTGACTGACAGAACTGAACTGACGAACTGTGACGAACTGACTGAAGACTGACTTACAGACGACTGACGAATACGTGACAACTGGACGAGACTGACTGACGAACTGACTGACGAAACTGGACTGACCGAACTGACTGACGAACTGACTGACGAACTGACTGACGAACTGACTGACGAACTGACTGACGAACTGACGAACTGACTGACGTTTTACCTTCAATCGATTTTTCGATATCAGGGACCCACAAAACATTTACTCTGACTACACCACGTATTAGAGGAACTAATTTACTATATATTGCAACATAATTTATTCATTTTTGTTATCAACAATAAGTTTTCTTCTGTCGAAAATTCGCCGTTTTTCGGCGCACGAATACACAACTTTCTCTTCTTAAGAAGTAAGTGCGTGAAAGTATAGTTGAACCTTTTGCGCGCGCTGCGGAGCATTTTTACTCTAATATGTGCGTTGGTCCATCTCTAATTGCTTGGAGGGGAGATAGCTTCCAAGAGGACCGAAGGAGTGGCGGTGTCACACTTTTCAAGGCATCCTAACAATGCCTTCAGGTGAATTTCTCCTTTTTTGTCCGGATGGAATGAATAGTGCGCATTGCATATTAAAGCTGGGTTACATTTTTTTAATTTCAGTAAAATGTTTGCAATTACTGAAGAAAATATCAACAAATATTAAAACAATTTAACATAATTTAAAGCTGTGAAATATAACAAATCACATCATTATTCCTAAAGGAAATTGATTTTAACCACTAAATTATTATACAGTAGAAATTTTTTAAAACTTTTATCAATTAAATTTAAATTTATTGATTTACAGACATGTGTGAGTAGTATTTCTTAAGTGACACGTTGTTACGTTTTGTTAGTCTTGAAAGTGAATGGATGCCCTCACTAATATCTTGCGGTGTCATAATTGCTTTTACTAAACGCTCTAAGAAAATATTTACATTCTTATAGATTGGAGAACTGTAAATGAATTTGTATCTACAAGCAAGTCTGACATTGTCTTTTCTATCAACGTTTCATGTTGATGAACTGCTTTCGATGATTTAGCATTTATCACATCTTGTCTATGGTAGTCAGGTGGTAGTAGATTCATGGAACCAGACAGCAGATGTGAATAATAAAGCCAAGACTCCGAAAGTGACTCAACCCTCTACTTTGGAAAATATAATACTTTCTTGAATATCAACGTCTACAATTCTTGTGAGTTGTTAGTCCTATATGTGTTTGTTGATAACATGAAAGTTGCAATGCATTCATTAAACTAACAGTTCATCCTTCTATACCTCTTCATTCATACTTCTGTACATCTTGAAAAAAATTAACATTGAATGACGCTTTATGTTCCATTAACGCTATTAAAAATGTGCGACCTTGAATAGAAATTATTATGATTGAAGTTGAGATCGATAAACATTTACGATGGGAAATGACATGGCCTCCATGAATGATTGACATGAATAAAACTCAAACCCATTTAAAAGTTAATTTATTTTAAAAATTCCAACGAAGGATCACAATTATATGAATTTGCATCGCTAGCAGGATATGTTTTTGTCGAAATGCAATCATTCTTGTAACCCAGAGCCTTCATAAAGCTATTTTCTCGTCAATTACGAGGTAATAATTCAATAACTGTCTTTCTGACTGTCCTTTGCAACCGGAAATAGAACTCTTCGTTTATTCGCGCAATAGAGAGTGCGCATACTCTTGGATACGCGCCATTATTTACTTCTAATGTACAGAGTGCCCACCAAGTATGGGCCTCTCTCATAACTTCTAAACGATTCACGATATCAAAATGCAATTTTCGCTCAACAACGTGGAATAATGAGCAAGTAATATACTACAGAGACTTTTTTGAAGTATTTTAACTTTTCGAGAAAAGTATTCGTCTTTGATTTTTAAAATAGAACTACGAATATTTTTCTCACTAGCAATGAATAGATCATGGAAAGAAATATTCAATGACGTATCATTTTTATTAATTAGATCTTTGGTGCGGTAGTTCTAATATTAAATACGGTTAATTAAAGATGTCTTGTATATATACCGGACAACATCTTTAATTCACCGTATTTAATTTATATATCATTTTTTAAAATTTATTTTCTACCTGTTCGGCATAATATACCTTTCAGGGTTTTTAATTTACAATTTATTAATACACATAATTGTTGGCCTTTCGGCTAACAGCATTTGAAGAGGGCCACACGGCTACCTCGTAAACAAAGTGCAGACCAGTAATTCATTTTAAGTTTGGTTGTGTTTTTTTCCGCAGCGGAATTGATTAATGGGAGGGAATGGAAATTATTCTAATTTAAGGTGGTATAAGAGAGTCTTTGGAGTATCGGGAGATAATGCGGGTTGGGATGGAAGCATTTTTGCCTAGATCAAATATTTGTGCACTTGTACACGTCGGAAGCAGTGTGAAAAATCTGTTACTTATCTGTTGAATACATTCGTTAATGGAAGGAATGTTTAGCGCTCTGTGAATTTGCTTATTTGGAATAAACCAAGGGGCTTGAACGGCTTTTCTTAGGTACTTGTTTTGTATGATTTGTAGTTTCTTTAGATGTGTGTTTGCTATATTGTCCCAAATTTGACAGGCGTGTGTTAATGTGGGACGTATTATTGTTTTAAGGATTGATAGTGCGCAGTCCAGATTAAGCGATGACTTGTTATTAATTATGGGGTACAGTTTGTTAATTTTTGAGTATGTTTTTTTCGTTATTTCTTGAATATGTTTTTTCCATGTTAATTTTTGATCCAGTAATACACCCAAATATTTTACGGGCGTTTCATCATTAAGCCGAGGAATTGCAATATTATTAATTTTAATTTGTCTTGGTTGATGTATTTTTCTTAGTGAGAATATTTCAGGCTGTGATTTGGTAGAGTTTATGGCAATCCTCCATTTCATTGTCCATTCGACAAATTCATTTAAGTCCGACTGGAGATCTTTGCAAGCGTTGGTAATGTTTGAATTTGCATTAAATAATACGGTATCATCTGCATAAAGTGCTATTTCTGAGTAAGTCATGTCTGGATAGTCTGCTATATGTATATATGTATATGCATGCATATATTGAGCTGTTAATGCAGTAATTGCATTGCGAGGTAATTCTTTCAACATTTTATTATTTATTGTCATGGCCTGCTGATTTTCTCGGTTTTAAAGAATTGATTATTTGATATGTCTCAGACGGGGCTATAAATTTAGTTTTTGTTGGGACGGAATATCGAGGAATTGATAAGTTTTCTTTCACTTCTAATTGGAAGTCAGTCGGTTACCGGGTTAGTTATAAATATTTTCTCAAAATAGTCCGCTAAAGTTTCAGTTTTTTCGAAATTCGTCGTTGCTAGTCCTGTGTTAAAAGATAATTGAGGGATAAAATATTTTTCTTTTGTAATCATTTTAATTGTTTTCCACATTGTCCTGGAGTTTGGAGGGATGCTGCCTAAAATGTTTTGGAAATGTGTACACCTCACTTTATGTAATTCTTGTTTTTACAGATATAATATTTTTTCTTTTACAGATATAATTTCACAGTTTTATTGCGTGAATATTGCCACATTCTACGAAGTTATGTTTTTCTTTAATTAAATGTTGGAGTGGTCTAGGAATCGGAGTATAATTTTTGGTGAAATTCCTAACTTTAGTAGATGACCTTTTGATAGCATTTTTAATTATGTTTTCGAGAGAGTTGATACAACTGTCTATTTCAGATGATGTTTTAAGATTCTTAGGATACTGACATTCATTTATTAGAATGTTTCTATACACGTCCCAATTTACTTTTCCCTCGATAATTTTTTCGTTTTGATGAGCCAATATTAATGTTTGATAGTCATTTGAGTATAAAATTGTACTTCCTAACATGTGATCTTTAATTAAACGGACACTATTTCCTACAGCCTTTGCAACTGTTGCCCTTGGGGCAGGTGTCGTTCGCGGCGCCGTGACTGGCCTGGGGAGAGAGGGAGACAATGAGAGGGCTGACAATGAGCGATAGAAGCGTAACTTCAGCAATCTATGGTATTGTCACGTAGGACGCTGGAACAGTATTAACAATCAGAGAGATACTTTTTTCATTGATCCATTAAAATTGAACTTTTCTGCTACAGGTTGCCAAAGCATCGATTCATATTCGTAGTGTCAGAAAACTTTGCAGACAGTTCGCCGGCATTTGCACTCACATCAGCATTTGTGCAATGCTGTAGATGGGTAGAGAATAAGGGTAAATAATATATGTACGTATTTGTATTCAGTTTATCTGCGACTTATCTTAATTTTGTAAATTTACGTGAGAAGTTGGTAACAGTAAATAATAACAAAATTTCTACCAATATCTAAAATCTGATGAATTATTTGGAGATATTATAGTGATACCGAGCGAAGTGGCTCAGGGCTTCTCACGCTGACGTTGCAATTCGGGAGGCCCGGGTTCAATCCCCATTCCGGCCATCCTGTCCGGGGTTCTCAGGATTTTCCTCTGTCATCCAAGCAAATACTGGGATGGTAGTACAGAACGGTCATGACAGCGAAGCCGGCTCGCTAGCTGCATGCATTTTACGCGAAGTAACGGATATTGAGCAACTAGAGACATCGCGGGCTCCTGGTTGGCGACGAACTAATAACCCCGGGTCCTAATGGCGCCGAGGCCAATTGTTCTTTACGGGACATACAATGGCTAAATACAAATGTGAAAATTATAGTGATATCTTCATCCACATTTTGCTTGAATTTGAAATTTTAATGCTGTCTTGTTCTTACAGCCATTAGACATCGAGATCTATTCTTTATTTTAGATGGCTTTTCAACAGTTTTGTCTGTAAGAAAGATACATTCCTGATACTACCAAATTATTTATTTCGTTCATTTCAATGATCGATACTTTGCCATTTCAATCGAAGAAAGAAAAGTTCAATTCTGATAAATCAATGGAAAAATCTTTCATTCTGATTGTTAATATTGATGTTTGTTCCCGTTTCCTTCTAATCAAGAATACGAATTGCTGTAATTGCGCCTCTGCCCTCACCGCCACCCCTCTCAATCTTCTCCCTCGTAGTTAACGGCTCCAGAAGACCACCGGCCCCAAAGGCGACAACTTATGGGAAATTTTGTAGATTTAATTTAAAATAACATATTAAAACGCATTATTGTGTAGTGAAATTACTATCTAAAGATTAGCAAATGATACGTCCTTGAATTCCTCTTTTTATGATCCATCAGGTCGCTAATGAGAAAAATATATAGTTTCATTTAAAAATCGATGATGAACAAATTTCTCAAAAACTAAAAATATTCTGAACAATATCACCCCAGAATATTACTTGTATGATTCTATATTGTTGAGCGAGAACTGCATTTCGATAACGTGAACCGTTGAAAAGTTAAGCGGGTGGTTCACAGTTGGTGGTATACCTGGTCTAATGCCCTTTAATCGTTGATGTGAGGAAAAGCCATATTTTTGGAGGGGAAGTCTTTGGATGAGACTGTGTGATGTTTCTCCGGAAACTAAAAAAATGCAATTTCCAAAAAAAAGGAGTAATAACTTTTTGACTGGCGAACTGCTTCTTAAGTAATACTGTGATATTAATTCAGTGTTCTAGCACAACCATTGTAATGATTGATTGATTCATTGTTAGTGATTACGGGCGCGTCATCTGCCAAGGTCATTAGTCCTGTACGTTTAGTGCATGATTTTCCTTCATGAGGTGGCGGTTATCTTTCCCTCTTCGATGGCGAAATCCGTCGCCGACGTAACGTTGGCTAACGGTATTTTCCAACCAAGTATCTCCCACCTGCAGGGTACCGCCCCAGCCGGAATAAGCGCTAAGCTAGCGACAGGTCTCCCTGTACATGTGGAAGTGTAGTGCATGTTCGCGCACGTGTGCAAGGGTGAGGATAGGGCAAGGAAGAGGAAGGAAAGATCGCGCGTGGTCCATGGATCTTTTGTTAGGGTAGTTCTCCGGCCTTCGCCTGGTGTTCATTCGGAGAAACGACGGAAAACTACCGATCAGAGCAGCAGACCTCCAGACAGCGACTGAATTCGACCTAGCTGCCCAGCTAGTGTCCGAGCCACCTAGACAGTCCCCCTGTTTCGATCGCTCGCGATCGCACCTGGAAGAAAGTGCGGCGGCCGGTGTTGATTGCCTGGCGGAGGAGCACCCTCGATGTTCATTACCGTCCCTGCCTCCTCTCTCCTGAGAGCACTCCGCTCTCCGCCGCCAGGCAGCTCTCCCCCCCCCTTCCCCGCTCCGCGTCGCTTTCCTTCCGCTGACTTGCCATCTCAGGGGCTCAGGCCGGAGAAAGGGTCTCTTCCCGGGCAACCCCGCGCCGCGCCCCTTCGCCGCCGCCGCTGCGTCCGCTCGCCAACACTCCCCGGGCAGTGCGCAAAAAGGCGCTTTTGTGCGGCGCGGCGAGCGATTCACGACTCCTGCTGACCCTCT
>BOPP01000084.1:515739-537440 GCA_017312745.1 Gryllus bimaculatus
ACGTCCTCGGGTTCGAGTCCCGACGGCAGCAGATATTCCACACTAGACACACGGTTAGGTCGAATTCAGCCACGCGCTCTCTGGAGGAGAATTCTAGTGACAAGATGCTTGTTTGACTGTTTTCCTTACGGTTTCTCTGACCTGTGTCGGACGAATGCCGGAGCAGTATTCTAACAACGGACCACGGACCACGCGTGATCATTTCTTCCTCATCCTTGTCTCTCCTACCCCCGTACACACGCACAAACGCTGACATTTACAGTCGTCACTCTTCGAGAGAGCAGTCAAGACCTTGGAGTTCGTTCCGACTGGGAAGGTGCTCCGCTGACGGATATCTCGAGGGCTAAACCACGGGACTTGACGTGTAAGTAGGCACCGGGTTTTTCATCCTAGGGATAGAGGAACACCGCCACCTCTAAGCATATAAGATGTACTACATTTTGAACCAATGATCGTAGTAGTCGACGTGCCGAGAAACAGTACAGAATCAGTCAGTCGATGTGTAATACTGAATCCCCTTCGGTGTACTTTTTTATTCGTAGAAACTCACTCGTTGCGAGGAGAGTTGGGTTGTTATGTGCTTCGCTGAGACTTAGCACTATTTTCAATACGAAACGTTTCTAGAAGCATGATACGAAAAACAGGTGTAGTCAGTTTCATAAATCTTCCCTCTGTCCCGCCATTGCAGTACTAATTTGTCATTCTGAATCGAATCCTGAATCGAACAAAATTCTAGAATTTCGCACAGCTGAGAAACGCTATAGATGCCTACCACTTCTCTCAGATCAGATACGATCTTCCGCCGTGCATCAGGAAAAGATACTTCTTTCATGACTTTTTTTATGTTTTTTAAGGTCGCAATAACTACTAGGTCATTAGCTACCACTATTGCTTGTAACGGTATGGTAACTGTGAAGACGACACGATATGATGATGATAGGGGATGAAAGGACGAACACAATAAAACCATGCCCGAGGCGGGACTCGGTCCGAGATCGCTACGGCACTACTGCCTTCGCGATCTCGGCCATTTGGACCGGCTTTGATGAGGTTAATCCTTATTAAATTACAGAATTATCTCTGAAAATTTTGAAATGAAAGAATGTTAAAATGACTTTGCATGAAATAGTGCCGTTAGCTCCATTTAGAAGAAAATGGTGATGGTATCTTCTAATTTCTTTTAAATAGGTTTATTTTCGGCATATCGAACATTTGTAGATGGCGTTATGTACCTATTTCACCTCACAAGAAAAATAGTTTATGTTAGTTACAATATTTTCTTCCACATTATCAAATTAAAATGAGATTGCATGGCAAAGAAAAAAAATAGATTTTCAGTGTGCTTAATTTTGTGTATACATGATTAATAACGCAAAATATAAAAATAGTGAGTTACAAGATATTAGATTTCCATAACACCTTAACCGTTTAAGCAATGTTTGAATTCTTGATGTTAATAAAAGACAGCTGATTTTTGGCAGTTTCATTTGTTAACTCTTTTTATGATCATTGAAATCAGGATAAATGACTTTCCACCACAACACAGTTCACTTCTTCCCTATCGACGAGTTGTAGAGGCGGTCTCTGCGTTCGTCACTCTCTGAATGACGAGGCATATTCGGTTCCCTTCGAATTAGTCATTTGGCAAATACATTGACTATGACTTCTTGGATGTCCGGGTGACGCCGCGTCGTTGGCTGAGATGCCGACGTTTCGCCTGTCATGTCGCAGGCTTCTTCAGGGTAGTGTCACATAAATGCTACGCCTCCAGTGCGAGCACGGCGCACCTGCCCCACCCGAGCACCTAGGCTAGACAGTATACAACACCGGAGTCATGAACTCGAGCCTCGGAAGCTTACTTGTACAATATAATACACTCTTTCACTTAAATTGACAAAACTTCTGCATTTACTTATATGCAAGCTTTTTACTATCAGTGAATGCAGAAAACATGCTGAAATAAAATAGAACATATGGAAGAAACAATATAATACATAAAATCTAAAAATCAACAGCACAAAAAATAAAAATTCTAAATCGTAGAAGATCACCAATTTATACACATATTAATATTATATATAACTTATAAAATATGTCCCCTTTTTTACATAAGTATATTCAGTAAATAAAATGGTTGGCTTGCTGTTTACTGAATATTAAATAATTTGAGATATATAATGATACAATGTAAATACTAAACTAACTCTTTTGTACTAAATTATTTACAGATTTAATTGAACATTTTAACTATAACAAAATAATTAACTTTCTGTGTACTGAAACAAATTTAAACATCAAAATGTCTATGAACAAACAATAAGCAAATTCGTTTGACTATTACATACTAGTATTGCATTTCTCAAGGCTCACTTTTATAATTACACATTTATTTTACAGGCTTTCGTAACACCTGGCTTTAGCTAACAGCGTCCACATTCACTTTGAAATACTCTCAGGTAAAATGACTTCGAGTACTGTAGCACTACTATTCTGAAAATAACCGTCTGAGTTCCTAGTTCCAAATTTATGCTTTCTGTCTGCGCGCTTAGAGCTCGCAAAATAATCAGACAAATCTAGGCTACTTGTGATCTGTGGGATAACTCACAACACCGTCCCTCATTTTCCGTGGTTCCTTGCTGCGTGATGATCGCGCTGCCTTCTCAGGAGTCCGCTTTCGGGAGAGGTATTAATGAATTCAAAAACTTTGCTTACGTTGATTGGGAGCATACGCATACACTCACCTGATGAATACCTCTTCCTTCCTTCCTTCCTTCCGCATGGCCTAATCAATGGAATGCTTTCTCATTCAGTGAATATCTCATCCAGACCGAAAATGGATCGGAATGAGAAAAAGCGAAACAAGAAATAGAAATGAGGAAAAACCGGAAAAAGAAAAGGCGAAACGAGTTGAAATAAACGTAAACAACAAAAGAATCTGTAAAGAAACTTAATTTGCAATAGTTTCTTTATAAGTGTAAGACGAACTTCTGCACATCGTATAATCGCTAGCTTACTCGGTTGTACACGTACTTTGTCAAGTGGAATTTCGTTCTTCTTTTGTACAAATTTCGAGTATCACAAGAATCAGGAAATTTATGAAATTCCATTTACCTGGTTTTGAGCTTATTATATTTGATTCTGGAACAACCATGTTGTGCACTTTCCTCTTCTTTCTGCGTATGCCGCTTTTCCTCTTGACTTCCAGAGACAAAATGGTCGAATTTTTCTTAGTTCATGCAAAATTCATGTGAAAGGGCTCAAAAATTTACGATTGTCTACTTCCGCTGTGATGAGTAATTTTGCGTTGACTGCTTGATTGGTTCGTGCAGTGTATCCTATCCGTCTCGAGTGTATCCGTCTCGTGCCCCCTATCCGTACCGAATCCATGGCAGGAATTCAAAATTCAGTGACGTGATGTGAATGCTTTAGCGAGCGGTTATCACCATTCTTTCATGGAAAGTTGTAAATTTTTCAAGTGTAAAATTGAGTACTAGGAATTTTGATTCAAGTGTTTATCATAGGTAATACCACGAGTGGTTTGGAAATCGTCGATAAATTCCCGACTCGCGAAGCGAGAAGATTTACCTGAGAATTTCCAAAGCACGAGTGGTATTTAATAAGACTATTCCATGAGTGAAGTTATGTCTGAGTTCCAAAATGAGCCAAATATTAAAAAAACTGAAAGCGTATGTTAAAATCAGAGGTTATTTTATAGTACATACGCTGTTTATTGGACATCGACGTGGAGATCGATGTAAACCGCCTCCTAAGATAGATGAGCCATAGTTTATGATTGGCCAATAGGTAGAAGCGGTAAGAAAAATCAAATAGGAAAAGCGATAAACTTTTTGATATACACCGCCCTGATTGGGGCATTTTGTATGTATAGTTAAACACTATTAGTTTTAATATCACCAGTGAAATAGTCTTCATAATTTTCAACTCGTGTATTCAAAGCGGGATAGATATCTATCTGAGAGATTCTGTACATATACAGGTATATTGTTTCAAAACTGAAGCCTTCAACACCGCCTCACGATTTAGTAATGTAAGTGAGAATATTATCAAAATGCAATGTAAAAACAAGCTTTTTTCGTTATTTAAGATCGCATCAACATGTGGGTCATTAGCGACCACTATTGCATTTAACGGTATGTTTACTGTGAAGATAACATGATACGGTGATGATAGAGGGTGAAAGGATGAACCCAAATACAACCACGCCCGAAGTGGGACTCGACCCCACGACCCTTCGGTCCGAGAATCCCTTAACGATCTCAGCCATCCGGAACGTCAAAAGCTTCGTGAGGAAGCTGGGAAATCATACTCGGGAATGATCAAGTACGAAGAATTGAAATTGAAAATTATCAACTACGACTGCCTCATGAAGAAATCTATTGATCCGATTACGAGACGAATCAACTACAAACTCGAATAGCCGGAAACTAAGAGAGACGTATTCTATCTTAAATGAGTCATGTCCATTCAAACACAGCCCCATTTCGCACATGTAGATATTACAATTAATTTAGCTGGATACCACACCTTTTCCAAAGTAGTGTAAGGGAAAATTATAAAATAACTACATCTTAGATCTCAGAAGCTCGTTTATTTTTGAAAAAGAAAATGTTTCAATTACCACAGTATCTTTCGATCTAATTTTTTGGATCATTTTGAAACTTAAAGAAGGGAGAGAAACACAAATGCAATAATTGAACCAAAAGAAGTTCACCGAAATGAAGGAAGGCGGTGTGTGGATGAGGCAATTGGTAATCTGTTGAGTTTACAGTAATTCCTATAGAATTGAAAGTAGTTCGTTTGCGTTAGATGGTCACAATGAACGGCCTATTTATTAATTAACTCTTTTTCTTTAAAAACATATCTTTCAGAAAAAGTTAATTTTCTTCGAAATGAGCCACTTATCTGTTTTTTGCTCTCACAAAACATTGTAATGTCGAGATTTCGTCCGGAAGTACGGGAAAGAATAGCATATACTACATGTTAGCTGCTCTTTTGCTAAAATGCCCTGTGAATGCTAAATGCACTTTCGCCACTTCCCTTGTTAGCCCCTCATTTATCGTGCTGGTTACAAAAACGGAACCACTAAATATTGGGTGAAATATGCGTTGCACCCATTTCACGTAATTGTAACTATGCCCGCCTGCGTAAGGTGCTCTTGTTGTACTGATTTTTTTTTTAAAAAAGTTGACAAACCATAACACAGAGCGCGAGCGTTATGGCATTCCAGTGGATGCTGATGACGTAGAGGCGGCGGGCGGCGGGGAAGTGAAACGGCAGAAGAACGAATCCGCCCCCGGGCGGTGGAAGCGCGGCGCGTCTGGCGGGGCTGGGAGTCGTGGGCCCCGTTGCGGAAGCGGCGGGCACGCGCGGGGCGCGAAGTGCCGATTCACGCGGCGCCGCTCACGACCAAGGCTGCGCCGCCGCCGCCGCCGCCTCGCGACGCCTCGCGACAGACAGCGCCGCGGCCACGTCGGCTTGTTAGCGCGGCGAGCGGCAACCGAAAGATTTGTTTTAATAGGCTAAGCGCCGATTTACAAGTTATTTTTTACTTATTTTACTAATTAGCGTTGTTTTCTCAAGTCTTGCAATTATATATCAAGAACTATTTTATTGAAATGAAATAAATAAAAAGTTTTAATTTATTGAATGAAATAAAATAAAAATGGGGTTATTGCTCATATCACTACATTTTCATGGCTTTTTCAATTTGCTTCAAACAATGTGTATAATCTTTTTTTTAATTCACTAATTTAAATAAGACTTGATATCTTTGAGACCTTCATAAAAACGAATTTCTAATCATGAAGAAATAATGCTAAGAAAGGCGACTTCATGGACGTCTCTAAGAAGTTTTGATGTATCTAGAACTATCAGAAGGATTAACCGTGGTAATGCAACCTAAAGGCGATTTACTTTTAAAATATTTCTAAAATAAAGCAGGATGTATGGCTAGATTTAAGATTTTAAAACGCAATAGGAAAATTAACCCATGAAACACCTCTCTAAAAACAGGATAAAAGATCATGCATTTACTTGTCGTTTCAAATGATCATTTATTTACAATTATGCTTAACAATGAAGTTTCTGAATCCTTATTGGAACTGAATTCGGGGATTACAGATTATAATAGCTTCAAATAAATATAAACTAGTGGTGTTACAGTATGGTATATACTTTCTCGTACTGGTTGTACCCAACTCTGTTCCCACTTGCTACCTATCGGCGCCTAAAATGCAGTTTCATCACATTTTCCCAATTTTTTACTTCCATGATAGATAAGTTAAAATTCGACTTCAAGAATACTAAAATGGAAGAGGGAAACCTGCCTTATACATAAAATTTAATTGAAAAATTTGGAGCCATTTTTAACAAAATGTCTTTTGAACATTTCTGAATATGCGTAAATTTGAGTTCAGTTTCATCAACAACTTTTGAGTCTTTGATAAATGTCATAAGAATCAATTTGAAGCACTTGTACAAGTAAATACGACAACATACTACAAAGAATGTCGGCACTATAAATATTATGTGATGACAATTTATTTAAAAAATACGTTTCTGTATTTGAAAAAATGAAAATAATTCATTAAAATGGCAATTTTTTCATTATATACTGTATTTAGTACTCCCCGTACAAAAAAAATTAAGAAAAATTTGAAGCCGATTTGGAGAAAAATATTGATTTTAAAATTCTCCACAGTTTACTCAAAATTGCGCGAATTTTTTTCATAAAATCATATCTGAGTCTTCTGTCCAAGCTCCCTTAGCTCTATCTGAGAAAAAATAAAAGAAAAAATGAAACTGTTTCGGAAAAAATGTGCGAATCACTTTTATCTCAAGCATAATTACAAGAAACCTACTCTTTTTACTTTTTCGCCCTTACATCGTAAGAAGTAAAAGTACTGTAAACAGCGTCATGTTCATGTTCGACAGAAAGAATGTCGAACATGTTCGACAGAAAGAATGTCGAACATGTTCGACAGAAAGAAATCTTCGTCCCGGACCCTGGCAACTGCAGTTTTGCACTAAAAACTGGTAGAGTGGCCACTTTAGCCCATCAGACGGGTGTTGGAACAATGGGATTAGGTTCTATGCAAGTTGCTTTGCCCCGAGACTCCACCACACGTATTCACTACTTATGGGATGAGGAAACAAACCTACATTTTAAATTAAAAGCGCCCAAAGCCGAAAACTTTAACACAATGTGCCGTAGCGAATCAGTGGGATAAGTCTACAAACACATTATCTCGTTGGGTGTCACCATGCATATCCGTCCCAAATGCCATTGGAGCTTCCTAGGACTCTGATCTGAAATTGCCAAAATATATGATAGACATTGGTGAAACTTGAAAATAATTAGTATCTAAACTATTAATTTTTCTCAAAATCAATACAAAATACAAATGCTGCATTTCACGAATCCAGGACGAGGAAATTTTTCGTAATGCCACGCAATCTCCTTGTTCTCAATGGTTTTAAAGCATTCTGAAAAATTCTAAGTACAACACTTTCTTCCGGATTCTGAATGCCAAGGTTATGTTAGTTAACATGACTTTTCTATTTTAACATGCAATGAAACTTTCACGTTGCATTCAGAACGGTCTTCAGGATTTCTTCTGAAACGAGAAGCTAGTCTAGTTAGGCTTCTCTGGTCACATATTTCGACAAATACTTTTCTCGGAAATAAATATCATACACGTTCTAACAATGCATTCGTGCCTATTCGTTACGAATGTAGAATTAGAGAAGTAATATTAAATAGAAATGCATATTTTGACGTGAAAATGTGCCGTTAAAATAGATGTCGGGAGCAGTTTTTGAAAAATCTCGTTGAGCGTTTCTGAATATGCGGTATTTTAAGCTCGTTTTCACAGAAAACATTTGAGTTTTCAAGAAATTTTATATCACACTCTTATTCACGTTCGGCAATAATGAGAACAAATTGTTGAGATTGTAAATATTAACGACCTGAAAGACAAGTCAAAAAAAACATTTTTTTTTAATTTTTGAAAAAAGAAAAGTGTAAAATTGCAATCATGTCATCTAATGGAGTGTATTTAGCACTCTCCCTATCAACATTTTAAAGAAAAAAATAGAAGACGTTTTTGAGTAAATCTGAGTTTAATTTAGTTTAAAGTAAATTTGAGTTTAATTTTTGTATTTTTTTAATTGCACAAATTGAACGCAATATTGCCCGAAAAATGTGAAAAGATTTTAAAAAATGTACCTGAACTTAATGAAAGACTAATTATGGGCAACCAATTTCGTTTCAAGGAAAAATCTGTATCTTCAAATCTAGGAAGACGCCGGAAAAATTCCGAGTTAGCTCTCAAAACAGGACTTATACCATCTCTAAATGTGTATTTAACTGTATGAAATTGAAAGCAAAAAATTGATGCCGTTTTTGAGAAAATTTTGGAAATGTCCCAGTGGCTTCATTTAAGGAACTGCCAAATTATAAAGAATGTTTTTCAAAACCTCAAGCTTTGACTCGAGCCGGATTGACAGTGATTTCTTCAATTGGGATAAAACGCTACATATGGTTTATGCGCTAGTGGTGGTCACAGACGGAGGGGCGGACAAACGAACGTACAGACGGACGGAGGTTTTGCCGTCCATTGATATTTCGGTACCAAGAACCAACAAAACGTGTTTCTGGCAACACCATGTTAGAGGTTTTTTTAAATTTACCAAAAGGATTTATCCACTTTTTCGTTTCCAGGGCCCTGAAATAATTGTTTTTCTGGTGAAAAATTTACCGTTTTTTTCGCGCAGCATTTCATAACTTGTATATTACTCCGAATATACATACATTTACCACAAAGTGGCGCAGACTTTTTGTGTATTAGTTTTCTATTTTCTTTGGTCTCGGCTAGCTATTCAGACTTGCTACATACTCTTGCCAGCTGCCCTCTACCACCGCTCCAAGTACATTTTTTTGAAATGTTCTTATTTTTTCGGTTTTCTGATTCTATAACGGAAACATTATTATACGAATATATAAACAGTAAAATATCGTCCTAAATGGCACTTTTCTTAGAAAAATTAGGAGCCGTTTTTTAGAAAATAGCGTTTAAGCGCTATTGTAAATTTGAAATTAGCACCTCTTTTCTCAGAAAGCTAATGAGTTTTCCGAAAACGTTGTGGATGTTATTTCAACCACTTTTGGTCACAAATACAATATTGTGTACAAATCCCTGGAAATGTGCATATTAAAGGCGTGAGAGAGATTTCAAGAAAATTACATTTCTGTAATTTAAAAAAACAAAATAAATGAATACCGCAAAATTAATACTTGACATCTTAAAGAGTACAATTAGCTCTACCTATTGTAAAATTTTGAAGAGAAACTTTGGATCCGTTTTTGATAAAATGGCATTTGAGCATTTTCGAACATTTTGAGCAAGTTTTCACAGAAAACGGTCGAGTTTTCCAGAAACTTTCTCTGACATTATTTAAATCACGTGTACTCATAAATATAATAATGCGAACAAATCGCCGCTAATATAAATATTATTGTCGTGAGAAACAAGTCAAAAAATTGTATTGTATAATTTTTGAAAAAACAAATGAATAGAGCCATATGGCGTTTATGTCATTTATGGAGTGTATTTAGCACTATCAGTACCAAAAGTTTAAAGAAAAACGTTGCAGCCGTTTTTGATAAATTCTTGTTTTTGTACTTTTTCATAATTGTACACATTGCACGCAATATTGCGCTAAAACAACAATTTTCAAAAAATGTACATGACCTTAATGAAAGAGCAAATTATATACAACCAATTTCGTTTTACGGACAAATCTCTATCTTTAGTTTTGTACTTGTTGGAAGACGCCTTCGGAAGAATTTTTCTCTATTTTTACAACAAATTTAAAGAAAAAATTTAAAGCCGTTTTGCAAAAATATTGGATATTACCGGGGGGGTTCATATTAAGTACCCCAAATTGTGAAGAATGTTTTTCAAAATCTCAACGCTTCGACTTGAGCCAGATGGACAGGGGTTTCTTCAATTTGGAAAAAATCCTTCGCACGATTTAGGCGCTAGTAGTGTGCACAGGCGAACGAACAGACGGACGGACGGACGGGCGAACTAACGGACGGACGGAGGAACGGACAGACGGCCGAACGGATGAACGGACTGGCGGACAAACGAACAGACAAACGGACGGACGGACGCACGGAGGACCGGTCTGACAGACGTTTTGGGAAAAACAACTTCAGGGGACTCCAAACGTGTATTTCCGTTGAAATCTCGAAATCGATACCCCGCAGCATTACATAACTTGCCCTATACTACGTTTATTACTCCGTATATACGTATATATATGGGAAAGCAAGACGTATTATTAATTAGAGCTAAGGGAGCTAAGCTTTAGCGTTTATCAGAACAGGCTCAGCCCCCTGCCTCCTCCTCGGTTCGGACGCCTAGTATCATCAACGCTCTCAACATCTCAGGCTGCATCAGGAGCCATTGTTTCCACACTGTTACACAACCGATCAAAGACTTGCAAATGAACGCGCAGACTCCCGAAAGAGTATCCACTTCCTATGTAGACGTCTTCCGTAGTAATCTATAAGTAGAGGCTGCATGAGTATACGGAGAACTTGCAACCAGACAAGCCAAAGCCAGAAGATCAGAAAATCATCAGACTAAATTCCAGCCATCGGTTTGCAACAAAATGGCGTCGCTGGTGTGCGGACACATGGAAAGACATCTGCTTCGCATGTGTGCGTGAGCAGCTCTATTGCGTGAATTCTATCACTGTACTAAGAGTTACACTAATTTTGTTATCGCAGCTTTATTTCGTTTTTTGTAATTTTAAGCAATGTCTAAGACTGTTAACAATAAATAGTATGTGCTGTGTTAATCATTATAATTACACCGTGTTGTCTTCGGTCGCAAATCTGTGTCCATCATGTAATCAGAGTCATCCCCTTCCCCCCCAGAGCTCATTACAACCCGGCACGAGTTCTTCTAATGCTAATGATGGGAGGTGACTAATGAGTCTATAGTTATCTGGTCTGCTGTGGTTTTGTTCGGTTTGGGGATGGGAACAGTTAAGGAATGTTTCCAGGTTGAAGGATAATATCCCTTTCTTAGAGATGAGTTTAATATATTGGTGATATAGGCGATAATGGTTTGGGGTAAATGTTTTAAAATTATATTATTAATATTGCCATGATTAGGTTCTTTTTTATTTGGGAGAGTTCTAATGATGTTTGTAATTTCCTCAGGAGATATGTATATAAATTTTTGGAGTATATTGTAATTAGGGGAGTGGGCATAGTTTTGGATTTGGGAATGATCTGGATGCGGAGATGGCGCACTGTGAAGACAATTCTGTCTTCTAAAGTTATTTATAGAAGCGGTTGACCTTGGTACAAAACGTGACAAAACAAAACAAACATTTCCTTCGCAACTGGTGCTTTCTACGCTTTCTTTTTCTCCTTATATAATTTTAGAGCTTACCCTCCTAATTCACATGCATAGGTATTTATAGGAAAGACAATTAGATGCAATTGCAAGAAATAAGATAATAGTTAGATGTGAAAAATGACTTTGAGACGACTGCAAGCAAGAATGCGACAATGATATTACCCTATCAAAATGATAAAATATGACAAAAAGTACGAAATTCAAAGAAAAATATAAGCATAATAAAAAAATTAACGGTTAATGACAAATGGGTTCAAAAAGCCAAAACATGACTGTCTACAGCACGTGTAAATTGCATACTTTTAAACGTTGTAGATAAAATCATGCTTAACTTACATTTTCCAAGGCAATAACACAAAGAAAAAAATATGTCATGTCACAAACATCCGGGCACTAGTGATAATTAAGTGCAGTGGGTTATAACTACTCTGCACTAGATTTTAATATTAAGCATAAATTTTCAGAAACCACGACTTAAATTTTTGTGAGTAAAAATTGCGTGAAAGAAAATGAAATGTATTCGTCATGATAATCCTGAAATTACTGATAAAGCAGCAGTATGTATTAAAGATTTATACGAAATTTTTTTTGTAAAGAAGATATTGTTCCTGTATCAATCCAATCAGGATCTCCCTGGATGTTTACAAACATTTACATTTGATAAATATCCCTCAGTATTTCTAAATCAACATTCTTATCATCCAGTGAATGTATCGAAAAAAGGCAGAATCTTGAATACAGGATTGAGCAACTTTTGAAGAGATATTTTAAAGAAGTTTAGGAAGTGGTGTGAAGATGACAAAGCTGAAAATTTTAGACAAACTTTTCTAACAAATAAAAATGTCCTACCTACTTTACGTATTAATGGGTGATTTCAACACCGTAGCGAGAGTTTTGAACTCTATAAGTACATATCTTAAGAAATTCTCTAGTGTTAAAGTAGTGAAACCATCCACGCCGGGGTAACCTTGGGTAGATTTAATATGTAAGCATTTATTTAAAAACATCCTACGTCATATCACTGCCCTATTTTTGATAAAGTTCAAAATATTAAACAAATGAAACCACAAATGTTATTTAATTTAACTGCACTTTCGTATTCACGAATATACCTTCAGTAGTGTCCGCTACTGCCTATTTAACGATATTTTTAAAAATTTAGATTTATATTTATTTAGTCAAGAACGGTAAAAACTGTATGTGACGTATAGGGGAGAAGATCTGCGAACTGTAAGACATTTTAACTACAACATTTATACATTTCCACTCCCACTATAAGTAGTGGAAAGATAAGTAAGAGGTTTTTTATAAAAACAAACAAAAAAAATAAAACAGTGCGAAATTATCAACATTTGAAAAACAAGACTTTTCATTTCAGAGTTATAGAAAAGTTATTTGCAACGGTAAACGAACAGAATATTTTATTTTCAGAATTGATAAGAAAATAGTAACTAACCCTCAGCTCTACCCATACCACTGCAAGCAAAAAGAGAGTTCTACATAACGTTCAGCATAATAATTCGTTTCTCAATATTTCAAGTTTCCATCCAATGAACCTGAATATTCGGTGCAAATGCTGAAAGAGCCCATTGCTTTTCTTCTGAACATTAAGTGCAGATTTTCTCCTCACTAAATCCATTAATTTCTCCATTTTTTAAATGTTTAACATTGCCTAAATAAAAATATTAGTAATATTCGTAATTATAGTTAATTTTAATAAAGTTCAATATGTTCGGTAATTCCATAAGAAAAGTCGTAGCTAAAAGGACAAAAAAGTGGAAATTTTAAATAATTTACTTTTTATTAAAATAATGCATTGTCTCCATTACGGATGTTAAATAATAATTTTGGACAGCAATTAATTGCACTACGTTATAATAGACATTTCTCCTCGTAGACGCGGAATATAGCTTGTACATAATTTCTGGATAATATAATTTAAGTATCTGTGATGACTCTACGGAAATTATTCTTAATTACTTGTATTTAAATAGTGGAAGTTTTAAAATGAGAGGTTGCAAAGAGCAATAGCTGATATATATAATTCGTATATGCCGCCCGAGAGATCTCCGCGGTATAAGATACTATCTGGCGGAGAATGTATACACTAGAAGCGGTTCCTCGGAGATTCCCAGAGAGCAGCACTGCTGGATCTCAGAGGAGCGCCTTCATGCGTCTGCTTTCTCACAAGCGTTTAACAGGCAGTTCCCTGTTAAAAATAATAGACAATGCTTCATTATTTGTAAGTATAATTTTGAGAGTTTTGCCTTTTCCCGCGAATGTATTAATTTTATATGAAAATCGCGAGGAAATGAATTCAATACCCCTTCTATTGTTGTGGAATATACCCATCTACCCATCCTACATGCGCCAAGATAAAGCGAGGCAAGTTGACGATGTTGAATCTATTCAATCTTTGTGATGCTTTCAATCCATCATTTTGCGGATTGAGCTCGATTTAGTACACATAATAATAAAATGCTGCACTCTGGAACAATGACTCTTGGACATCATATCTGTTAATTTGAGAGTCACTGACGGCGACACTCCAGAAGTGAAAGTGACACCAGAAACCTTTTGCGCTTCCTCTCTAGACAGGGCAAACGACGGGTTCATCCATCTCTTCCTTCGTTATCTTGTAAGGAGCGACGTCGAAATACCATTTGATTTGCTCTTTCCGCTCTTTACAGTTTAGCTCTAGATTTGCATAATCCACATTATAGGGAATTTAGATAAAAGTCATTGGTAGATACGTTTACGAAATTAGCGTGTTTCTTTATGCTGTGTTTTACTTTCCGGGTTCTTACGTAGTTTAGAGAAAGTTATGTAATGCTGCAGAAAAAACTATGAGTTTTCGGCGGAAAAACACATATTGCCGGGACCCGGTAACGAACAAGTGGATAAATCCACTTTGTTAAATATAGAAACAAAATTCCTCTAACAAAATTCCAGAATCCATGTCGTTGATACCGATAAATCGATTGACAGCAAAACGTCTGTCTGCCTCTGAACAACGGTAGCGGATGAACCGTTTAGCCGAAAAGCTCCAAAATTTATATTTCCCAATCGACCAGACTGTCACGGCGTCTTTAACTTGTAACCAATTTTTCAACTTTGAGGAGACTTTACATGAAGACAATGAGATATTTCCAATTTTTTCAAAACAATGGAACCAGTGTTTTTGAATACATTTTGTTGTTAGATGCTGAAAGAACGTTTAAGACAACTGTGCAGGTATGACTAGTGTTTCAAAATTTGCAAAAGTTCAATTTTTCGGCGTCTTCCCTACAACTAAAGGATTGAAAAAAATGTATGTAACCCTGCACCAAAAATGGTGATTTTTCGATACAAAAACTCGTATTGTGCGGCCTTGATACAGAAAAGTCAGTGGCAGTCAATACAATAGAGCCATCATTCTATGATAAGGAATTAAGTGATTTGATTTGCAAATAACCTTGATTTATAAGTTAATATATCTTCTATTTTGTACTCAATATGGAAACAGATAATTACATCTTAACATGGCATTCAGATCCAAATAATTTTACAAATAACAAAAACTTAACAAAAATCATCTCTCTAAGAAGTTAAAAAACAGGGCCATCTGATAATGTCTTAAAAAATAGCAAAAAAGACAAAAAAAGCATTTCCCTCCCTTGAATGGATTAGTATTTGGTAAGTTATCTCTTATCTCATGTAGCATCTATATTCTTCTGCTGGAGTTGAACACAATGCCTTTTGTATTTCTTCCCACTGTACATACAATTTTCACAGCAGTACACTGTAATAGCATTTACAAGCAAAGCATCTCTATCTCGGTATTCTTTTGCTATTTTATTAGTTTTTTTTTTCAATCTTGTATTGTCATTTTATCAATTGCTTCTGATGCAGTTATTTTTAAATTACAAAGCTACACTTGATACATTTTTCTTACGCTCACCCTCATTTTCACAAACACAAAATTTAATTACAATACAGGCCAGGCGTTTTGCCTGCCGCGAAGTGTCACATCTCGACAAAAGATCACATTTTCCATAGGTACGCCCATAAACAACTTGCTTAACTCTCCTCGTGACTTTTGTTAGCGAACTGGCTGCATAGACCCGTATTTACACTGTTGGTTTCATGACGCGGCGCAATCGTTCGCTTCTTCATTCTTCGTTTGGTTGAGTTATATCTCGACCAAGTTGAGAATGATGTATACAGAATAGTGCCACTCTCTTTGTTTACAGCCTAAACGATAAAGACGGATATATAAGGATACTCAACTCAAATAAAAAATGGGACCTTCTAAAGTGTTGCGGGAAAAAAACGCGATTATTTCGTCGCAAATCTTATGTCTTCCCTATGTATATTTTAACTGTATTTGGACACGTGTGCACCTCGTATTAGAATAAATTAAAGTTTACGTTTCTCTACAGAATGAATAAATCTTTTGATCGAATTCCTTTGATGAGCAGAACATTTGTACTGTAACATTCGTATAAATCGTTTAATTTAACTTTATTTTCTCCAAAATAAAGTATATATTCTGAGAAACTACTTAAATTCAAATTAAACGATGTATTATATACTAATACGATAACGAAATAGTATATACCGAATAAAATTATTTTTATGTAAGCAGGAACTACTACCATAATGAAGAAAATTGTAGATAACCAGTAAAATGTAGTACTTTAATGGATACCTAACAAATCACGTAAAGTCTGCTTAAAAAAGATAAATGAAGAACAACACAAAATGCTTAAATTCAACGAAAAAATAAAAATTCGATATAAAAATGAGTTTTTAGTTCTGTATATCCTTGTAATAGAAAGGTAATCAATTTTTTTTAAATGCAACATAACGTGACGAAAATAAAATAGCGAGTGCAAATCTGGCATAATGTGTCTCTGAAGTTGTATTTCATTAGCTGATGCTGTAGAAGCAGTAAAAGTCTGATACCGTAAGAGTTTTCTAGCTCGTGTCTGAGAAAGTGTGCGTGCCACTAGATGATTCACAGCCACTTTCCGGACCGACACTAATTACAAGGTCATCAACATTTCAAGCAAAGCATCCCTATCCCAGTATTTTTTGCCATATTATTGGCAAGAGTGGCGAGAGTCCAATCTTGTATTGTTACATAATCAATTTCTTCTTATGTCATTAGTTTTAAATGAGAAAGTTACACGTGATACACGTTTCGTTCGCTCACCTCCATTTGCACTACCACAAACTTTAATTACAAGCGCAAGCGAAGTCTCACATCTCGGCGAGAACTCACATTTCCCAAAGCTACGCCCATAAATATCTCGCTTCACGCACCTCGCAACTTTTGTTAGCAAAACTGACTGCATAGACCCGTGTTTACACTGTTAGTTCTACTCTGCGCCGCAATTACCTCCTTCATTCTTCGCTTGGTCGAGTTGTATAACATGGTGAGATTCGGTGACGCGTCGGACGACTAAATCAATGAAATAATTCGTGAAGCTCTAGAAAACACGAATAATGAAAAGTACATTTGACATGAATATTTATATGGTTTTTAATTAACAATACCTTCATATTTTTACAGTCAATGTGCAACTCCGTGATATTATCTTTCTTTAGAGACCTCATTATAGAGATTGGTTGCGTGTGAGAGACGCAAAAGTTATTATATTTCTGAAATAATATAGCAGACAATGCTACGAGTACTATTATCGACGCACCTTTCCTTGAGTCTTCATTTCGCTAGATTCGAGAGGTGTGTGTGGGGGGGGGTGATTATTATTTTGACTATTATATCAAGTCTCTAGCTTGATTTTCGAAATAAAATAAGTTTTTATTTTACGGAAGGGAACATTTCTGGTTTTCAGATTTTGTCAGCGGTAGTTTTCTCAAATTAAGGGACAAGGAGTATTAGGAAGGAAAGTTTACATTTTGCGCTCGGCTACCGAACGGTGCTCACCTCGTGCGCTGCATATCGCTCCGCAATACCTCGACTACGACCAGTGATAAGAAGTGCCCCAGCGAGGCCGCGTTACGGCCGTTCATCAAGCGAGTGACTTGTCTAAATATCTCTGTGCAGTGAAGTGCATTTTAATAAGTGTTTTTTTTTACTAGAAATATCAGCACGAGGTGTTGTCGCCCCGGCGACGGGCCCTCTCGGACCAATTAGTGCGATCCTTGTTGAATGTTCAATCCAAGAATGGTAGAAAACGCGAATTTATCATTTCCTCCGCTATCAGATGTGGTGTCGTGAGCTCTATACGCACTTAACGACTGTCATTATACGCAACCGCATCTAATTAATCACCTACAGCACCATCAGAAGCAGCAGCAACAGCAACAGTATCAGCTATATGCAGCGAGCCAACCTGCGAATTCAATCTTCACGCAGTTGTCTACACCACCCGTGGGATCTACTCAACCGTTTCCACAGGTAAGTACAGTGCATTCTCCTTCTCTTAAGCGTCCCAGATTGCAAGATGCAGTGTATAACCAAGCGTCGTATGTACAGGGATCCAGCATGTCTTATAGTGCAAATGTGCCTCTATATAACATCCCCACCGGCAATAGATTTTCCTTGCTTGACTCTGACCCTGACCCCGTCCCAGAGCAAGGTGCCTCAAACATCGATTCTTCTTCCTCACAAACGATTAAGGTACCTCCAATTATTATTCATGATCCACCTGTTCATTCGGAACTCTTGAAAAAATTAAGAAATTGCTTAAGCATGGAAATTTTGTTACTAAAATCAGAGGACCTTATTCTGAAATCAGAACAAGTACAGCCGAAGACTTTACTTCGTAAGTACTTGTCAACGAAAGGGTTGTACTATCGTACCTACAATCACCCGACAAAAACTACCATTTCTGTGGTCCTGCGAAATGTCCCGCCATCCTATAGTGAAGAATAAATACATTAAGAATTAGTAAACAAAAATGTACCAGTAATAGCTGTTATCAGCTAGACTGATTATAATCGTAAATCTTGGCCTTAATGTGCAGTTACTCTAACGAAATCATCAGAAAGCAGGGCAAAATATGAACTAAAAGAACTGTTCAATGCTATAATCACGGTTGAAGAGCGTCGTCATAGACCCGGGCCAGTGCAGTGGCTACAATCGAAAATCTTCCACCGCCTTAGAAGTCCGGCAGAAGCACTGCAGTGACATCAGTTGCCCAGTGCATGTAGCCTGGTTGCGCAGGAGGCGGCGGCGGCGGGGCCGGTGCCGGGGCCGGGGGTCGATGTCAGCCGGCGCCGGCTGCGAGCCGTGATGGCGGCGGCAGCCGGTTGACGCGCCGGCGTCGCGCGCCCAGCGCTGTCCCATCGCCCCGCGCCCATGTGCCCTGGTGCGCCGCGGGCGTCGCTCCGCCGCAACCGCGCGGCGCAGCCGGCCGTGCCCGCCCCCGGCAGCCCGCGATACGCTGAGCGGGAGCGGGGCGGCGCCGGCGGCGGGAAGCGGGGCGGGGCCGGCGGGGCGGGGGCCGGATGGGCGCGCGCGCGTCCGCCGTCGGCCGCCAGCGCGGCAGCAGCCAGGAGGACGGCGGCTCGAGGCCAAGGCGGCGTCCACGCGCAGCTCATGCGGGCCAGCAGGCGCGCACAGGTCGCCATCTTCCATGCCTTCTTCCTCTTCTCCTTCTTTTTTTTCTACTTCTTCTACGTTGTTTGATCTTTGAATCTTCTTCGTGTTTTTTCAACGACTTCTCTTTCTGTTATGTTCCATTGACTTCTCTTATGTTTATAGTTGACGTGATATGTGATATGCGTGATGAATATTTGTCTTCTCGAACCTCCACTGTGTAATTCTTACCTTTCAAGTATCTTGTGCTTCACGAAGACTGAAGGACAGTCTTTCTCTTCTCGCGCTCGTTTATTGCAATCAAATAAGACATACGTGAAATTACTAGTAAATGTGGCACAAATATTTTTCTTACGTAGACTATCTTTCGAAAAAAAATCGAAGGATGTGATTGTGGGATGAAATTCTTCTTGACAAATAATTTACTCTTAATTTTGATCATTTACTAATTTATCTTTAATGTTTTACCTTAATTATTCCTATTCAATTTCCTTCATTAACTGTAAATCCTATACGACTAAAAGAATTTGAGAATAACAGTGCTTACGAGGCTTATTGTGTGATTTATATGATGTTAAAACATTTACATGTTCTCCTCGCTATAAGAAAGTTGGTCTGTCTAAATCAGTCTGTGAAACAAGTGTTTATATTTTTTCTTAGACTAATCGGACTTGCCCTGACGTCGCATTGCGATGAGAACATTCCACTCCTGCGATCACCGCTGTACGACAGGCGACCGCGGGTGGGTGCGGTGAAGGCGCACTGGGCGGAGGGGGCGCGCGCAGCAGGCGGCGCAGGCGCGCAGGCGGCGCTGGTGGGAAGCACAGATGGTGCAGCAGCTGGAGGAGGAGGTCGCGCGAGGGCAGGCGTGGTGTCAGGAGGAGGGCCGTCGCATGGCGCAGGCGAGCAGGAGGTGCAGGCGGGCGGCCTCGGCGCAGCAGGCGCAGCAGCAGCTAAGATGCTGACGTGTCGGTGGCAGCTGGCAGACCAACGTGGCAACGCGGAGCGGCGGGGCCGGCGCGCAGAGGAGCTGGGCGAGCAAGAGCAGCTGGTGGACCGCGGCCGCGGCGCCGCGTGCAGATGTGCTGTCGCAGCTGGCGGGCGCGCGCGACTTCGCACACGGCGCCAGGCGGCCGACAAGGCCATGGCGGCGGCGCAGGAGGCAAAGGCGAACGCGGCGCGCCAGGCCCGGCCGGCGGCGCTGGCCAGCGCTGGCCCAGGCGCAGGCCAGCTGCAGCCCAGGCGCAGCGCGAAGGCTAAGGCTCAGGAGCGGCACGCAAGCGCGCGCGAGGCCCCGGCGCCCGAGGATCGCGCAGCGGCTGTTCGGCGCCGCCGCCGCCCGCGCGCCGGCGGCCGCCCCGGCCCTCTCGCCGACGCCCCCCGAGCCGCCCGCGTCCGCCGCCTCCTTCCCGTCGCCGGGCGGAGGCGAGGCCGCTGGACCGTCGCGGGGCGTGGATAGCGCGCGGCGGTACTCCGATCTGACGCGCCCGTCGTGGCGGCCGCCCTCCCGCGTCGGTGGCGGCCCTGCGCGGGGCGGAGGGTGGGTGCGGGCGCCCTCGACGCCACCCACGCCGGCAGCACCTCCTCCGCCCGCCGCCACGCTCGGCGCACGCCGTCGCCGTCGTCCGGAACGCAGCGCTCTCGCCTCTGCCCCGCCGCTCCCGCTCCGCCCGCCCCGCGCCCGCTCGGTGCCCTCCCCGCGGACAGCCCCGCGCCGCCCAGCAGAAAGGGCACGTGGGGCTGGAGCGACACTCGACCGCTGCGCGCCACCGCTGCGGCCCGTCGCCCCGCGTCGCCCCGTCGCCTGCTGCGCCCCGCTGCGCCGCGTGGCGGCCGGACCGCAGCCCCCGCCGCGGCAGCCCGCCGCTGATCTCCTGAGCCCGTATGCGACGTCGTTTTAATTCAGGATACGGGAACACTGCAGGAAGCTGAGAGCAACACAACGAACTTCGCGCATCATAATAGCCACTATAAGCGTCTTTAATGTTATAAACGTATCGCATTTATATTCGTATAAGGTATTATAAATAAACTCAAACAAACTGACATTTGTTCTGAGTAGGGGTGCGTTGATGTGAGAAGTGCTTATGTAACGGCGTTGTTTCTTATGTGCCAGCGATTGATGTACCACAGAACTAGAGGAAACTAAATACTATAATGAAATGCGATGTTAAACATAATGGCGTCACGATACATTGGTTTGTTTGATGGTAACAGAATTAAGTGCCGTTACTGAAGCCAATCGGAAAGATAATCTCCGCCATTTATTATTTGATGAGACCAAGGAAGCACTTAAGATATAATGAAAATCCAAGAAAGGTTAAATTATGCATTAACGTGCTTGAAGATGTTGAGGCATTGAATAACTTGTAAACGAGTAAAAGTTTATATTGTATATCTAATTCCTTCTTTTTACGAAAAATTAGGAACATACTTACACTAATCAAAACGTAATCAAAGTGTCGGAGAATGTGTTAAAGAATAACGTATTTCTCTGTACTGAGGTAGGAAAATTAATATGCTTGCCGCATGACTAATAGTTTTCTTTTTCTTTTCTTTCTCTGAGTCCGAATTAGGCATTATATAATATACTAAAATTTTATATCGAATTATATTACGGAATAAATAATTCGCAATTGCAATTCTCCGAATGCACAATTAGGACTTGCTCATGTTTCGATAGGAAATATGGC
>BOPP01000084.1:537465-559214 GCA_017312745.1 Gryllus bimaculatus
TCTGAGAAAATCAAAACTTCCATGTGAAAACACAACTTGCGTTGTTCCGTTAATCGCCATTGCAAACGTGATTAAACTGAAAGTTTCTAGCAAAAGTAGTACACGGAAATGGTTAGACGACATAAGGATTAAGGTATAAGGAATTGAGAGCTCTTAAAACAAAATAATTAATTAATTTTAAATAACATCTTTAAAAATCCTTATATATGGTTGCAAATAAAGAAACGCATTTTTTAATAAAAATAATAATAATAATTAAATAATAATAATAATAATAATAAAATAATAATAATAACAATAATACTGACTTTATTTTTGTGGCGAGACTCGGCCGGCAGTCTGCTCACAAATGATTAGTTTATGTTTAATTATAGTAAATTAGATTACATTTGGTTGTTCTATTCAGAGTGAATATTGTGCATTATCATAGATAATACTAAGATGCTTTGGAATTAATCTGAGAATTTCCAAAGTACAGGTGTATTTATGAGTACTATTTTACGAATGAAAACGTCCAGCAGAGTCCAAAAATAGCCAAGAATATTATATTTAATGTTCTTTAATGCAATTATTCTTTCATATTTTCGCTTGTTCACCATGGCCATCTGTTAATTGTATAATACTAGCGTAAACCAAACACTGCCTGGAATACCACCGCCTGTATGTTCCAGGCGGTGTTTGGGTTTACCTTGAGTCTATACGTATTCCAAAAATCCGAGATAAATGTCTCGATGACATAAAAGTATGTTATTTGCTTTAAAGTACAAATTTTGATGTTACAAGTAACATTTAAGTAGACAAATATATTATTTCTTTCAGAGGAAATACATTATTAAACACGCAACATTTTAAAATAAAGTTGAAGAACTTATTATATTTTCATTTTACAATTGATTTGTGTTGGATATCTGAAACAGATGTGCTTGATGATGGACGAGTCTATTTAAAAGTTGTTTATTTTTTACCGAATGAGGTCGCTTATTGAATTGCAGCTAGGCTTCTATAATTATATATTATACGCACACGTTTTTCTGAGCCCCGGAATACCTTTCCCCACGTCCTGTACAAATATTAGTTGAATTCAAAATAAATGATAGCAAGATCGTTGCTGACAAAATCTTTCTTTTATTTATTCTGCTTGGGCCAATGCCCTCTATAAGCCGCATAAATGAATACATTAATATTATTTTACAAGATCATTTGAGAACAGAATAAAACAGAAATTTAGTTTTACATATGAAAGATTATTTACAGTGTTTATATAGTAGTTAATAATGGGGAAGAGACTCAATCGAACTTATGTCTATGAGGATTCGAAAAATTATCTTGGTAATTTTCTTTTTAAGATCGTCCGTTTGCCGATGAGCATTTTGCCTACCTATGTTGGTAAGTGAATAGCTGAGGGGATCTTTAATAGGAAGTTTACGGGTAAGAGGGAGAAATGGACAGGGATTGCGTCTACGAATGGTAAATATTTTTGTTCAGACTTTTATTAGGCTTTATTTCAATGTGTCATTTTTGACCCAATTGGAAAATAATGTGAGGTGATGCTTGCAGATCATTCATGAAAAGATGAAGATGAAATTGAAGATATAAAGTGACAGTATCATCCGCCAAATAGAGCTATTGCCAGGTATTTGGGTGATCGGTGTATCCGAAAGTGAACATTAAATAAAGTAGGGAGAGGTTATCCTTGAAGTTTACTCTTGCTTGATGGGAAAGGTGGTGAAGAGAAGCCCGAGAGGCACGCACAGAAAATTTTGAGTTGAAAGAAAACTAGATGATGCGGTGAAATGCATATAGTGGATTACCTACACTGCAGACTTTGAAAGTTAACCCTTAGTTGCCAGACGTATGAAACCTTTAGTACAGTAAGAAAAACTGCTGCGGTATGAAAGTCATGAAGGTCATGAAATCCTTTTAATGATATCATCATTAGGCGTAAGATTTGATATACATGGGCAAAAGGTGTTGGAATCCCAAATGGTGAGATGGCTATTGCATGACTGCGTCTGAGAATGAATTTACCTAGAGAGTTTATATATTTTTTCAAATAGATTTCCCATTGTGGGTAGCAAATTAAATCGACGACAGCTAGTTAACATTTGAGCTTTCCCCTGGGTTTAGAATGGAAATAATGTGGCACTAGACCCGTGTTTCCATTTGTCAGAAGAAGTTACGTTTGTCTCAAAGCGGCGCCAAAAATATTGCGTGTAATATGTATGATAACTTTTAATGGCGAATGCGCTTTTTAATAAAAAAAAGTGATATTAGATCATGCCATTTGCATAATTTTGTTTCCTAGTGAAAGCGTACTTGATGATTTCGGATGCTGAAATAATTTAGGTTACTTCAGAACTGTTGAAAATTTCTGGTCGTTGCAATTTCTTTTCAATATGATTATCATGGTGACAATTTTGAGATTGGGTAAGAAGTAAAAGTTATGAAAAACTTTTGTCTAACATATTCGCATTAAATCGGAAGGAGAAGATGCTTTTCCAACAGAAGAGGATAACAAGGGTGGTAGGTTGGAGTTTGAGCAAAAGACGTCGAATATTTTCCACCATGTATTGATCAGAAGGGGGGGTTTTTTGGGGCCCCCGGTTTTTTTTTTTTAGGTTTGAAGATGAATCTTTGCGCGAGATGCACGCCAAAAGTTAAATGATGTCGTAGGCTTCCGCCGCCAGAGTCATTATCTGGGCTGTCCGGGTGACGCCGCGTCGATAGCTGATGTCCCCGTACGTGCGACCGACATTCGGCGGTTCCTCTTCAGGGCTGTACTGCGCAAGATGTAGGGTGCTCTTGTTTATATTGAGTTTACATCACCTGAATTGCCCTCAATATAAAACAAGAGCGCCCTACATCCTGCGCAGTTACAGCCCCTGAAAGGGACCGCGACTTGTCGGTCTCGAAACGTACGCGCACATCAGCCATCGACCCGACAGCCCAGATCACGTCAAAAGTTGTTTCACAATTTTATAGGTGTTTAAATAAGATTTTAGGAGAGGAGATCGATGTCTCAACCATGATGGACTAATACATCGTTTACTCGATTATTTCTTCACTACAATGTGGTATTGCAGGAAGCAAGTCGATTGAGGGCAGTGGGGCAGTTAAGGGAGGGCATCATTATAGGTTATGAGTAAGTGAAGTCAATGCGCTGTCTATTTCCTGCTTAGTTCGAGTAATGGCAGTGAGGTAAAGTATGCAGTAACTAGCATATATATAATGCAGTTGACATTACGTACATGATAAGACAGTGGGGCGAATTTCTTTCTGGGGTTGTGTCGAGCTGAGAAAATACGGGGCGATGATTGGATTGCAGGGCGATATGAGTCTCGACTTGATATGTTACAACTTAAGTTGTTAGAAACGCCGATATCTAGTATAATCAGCTGTAATGAACGCGCGGTAGGCGACCAGTAGCTAGGTGTATCAGGGCATGTACAGCCAATTTAATCTTTGTTATGTCAGCTAGAAACAGATTACTAGCAGGTGATTTAGTTACTTCCCCAAGCAACGATGATTGGCATTCCAATCACCGATCACTAAGCGTTGGCTGCACGGAGGAAAATAAGCATCAATTATCATCTAATCTGTATGAATATTAGGTGGCTTGAAATTTAAGTGATATTAGGTAGATTGACATTTCTGCTGAATAAGATACACTAATATTTCTAAGTATATTTATACTTAAATGTAGCTTGGTGATTGTGGTACGGAATTTTTACAATATAGCGACGTCACCGCTGTACCATTTTCGCGGTCGGTCGTAGCGATATAAAACATCAACCGGGAATACAAATTTTCATCGAAAGGCAAATATGGGTTTCCTGAATGCAAGCTAACTTGTATTTTATTATTATGCAAAAGTGGGCTTGCATATGCAATATTTAGGTTAACCACTGTTGCATTCATTGAAATAAGACGGAGTGACGAACGAGTGGCACTACTATTTAGGGATGTTTTATGGATAACTATAAATTTTTATATGTGAGTTGTAAGGATGGAGTTTGTAAGAGAAGAATAATTTGATGTAGGAGTTGGGAGAAAGAAATGTTCTACCTTTGGAGGAGATAAATTGTTTGTGTACGGGCTGTTTGAAAAACATCTGAATTTAGCGGCATTTTGGTTTGAATGATGGTGTGAATTCTACGACGTGGCGGAAATATGGTTCCTTGATGCATTGTGATAGGATAAGGGGTGATGGGTTATCACGGTTGGGAATTGTCCGATTGGGTTAGCGGATGGATGATTTTTCTTCTTGGCCGATTTTTTTTTTTTGGATTAATTTCACCAAGTCGTGACGTAGAGGACCGAAATGAGCCTTTCGCCAGAGAACATTTGGTAATCAGTACTAGAACATTCGGCTGTGACATGCGCCCTGCACGTTTGCCGCAACAGGGCGATTACCACAGTCTTTTTATGTACGAATAGTCGAACAACGTCGACACTTAGACAGCCCCAGAGGTCCAATTCAGCTGCATTCGCTGAACTAACGGCAGGCTGCTCTGGTCGGGAGTTTTTCGTGGTTTCTCCGATCAACGCCAGGCGAATGCCCGAGCAAGTAGCCTGACAAATGAGCCACGGACCGCGCGAGTTCTTCCCTTCCTCTTTCTTGTCCTGTGGTCGCCCCGTACTTTCACACACATTTTCTTGCACTACACTAACATACAAGTCGGGAGGTCAGTGTTTAGAGCTCTGTCGGTCCGACTCTTTCCTCCGCTGTGGGAGATTCCTTGTTGACGAAAATTCCGTTTACCTAGGGAAGATCACCGCCATCGTCCGCAATAAAACAAGCGCTACACTCAAGGGATTAATGACCTTAGCCATTGACTCGCCCGGAATCACTCCTGGGCGCACCCCACACTGCGCGGTACGAGCGCCCAATGCGCAGGCAATGGCCTCTCAGGCGCTAAGCAGCGTTCGCGTTTTACCGCAGTTTCCGCTAGATTCAGAGCATTTTCAAATTTTGGTTAGACGCAGAAAAGTCTTTTGCGAGTAACGGAGAATGAATGGAGACATGGTCATCCAGAAGGGACAATGGGGGCAGGTGGGGCACCTGTATCAGACGCCGAATTCATTGCAACTCAGATTATTTTTTATTTCAGAACGTGTAGAAAATGTATTTGCTTCTAATTGTAATTAACCCTTCAAAGTAATATATGTTGCTTGGAGAGATGAATTTTGATGATGTACTGACGGGGATGATTTCAGTTTCAAACGAGCATCCCTCGTGGATCTTGTGCCACAGACCTCTCGTTTTCTCTTGGCGCCACTGATAACGGATTTTACATAATTGTAGGCAATTGGATTAATTCTTGACAAAACACTCGAAAGCAGATGTTGAATTAATTTTCTGACTGATGAATATGGGAAAAGCGAAACTCAGAATCAGAATATAGTTAATGGTTATTGCTATATTGATCATATAATCTTGTATACGAAGGAATAGTGAAAGTTGCCACAAATACATTTTCGAGGCCTTTCGTGGTGTTTAAAACTAATGAAATCGAGAAATGAGTACAACTTCTGAATAAAAATTATGTATTGAAAGTTATCATTTTAATTCAACTATTTTGTAAGGTAATGTATATAATTGTATTCAGTACGGTATAACTCGATTTGTAATTTTAAGGGTCTTTCATATTATTCTGGAGGTAAATGGACAATTATGGTTTGCAGAAAGTAAAGATCTTCCAGCAGTGGAATTCGTATGCTGAATGGCAACAGAGATGCCTGGTAAGAACCTGCTCGATAGGAGGTTGTGATTCAAATTTCTAACCCCACATTTAAATAAAATTCTAGAATATTGATAACATTACTGTTTGAACATCGATGTTTAACCCGGGAGCATGATGTAATGAATCTTTTCATCATGCCCGGGAGTACACGGAAAGTGTCGGTGATGTGCTGGCTAAAGACGTTTGCAAACAATTGAAAGCCGGGATCTTCTAGTCAGCTGAGATACCTAGTTTTCTGTTAACGTTCGTTTCTGAGTAGTTCAGTCTCTCTCATTTCAACAATTATTCGTATATGTTCGTCGTATATGTCGTCGTCGTATTATGTAAAGATTACAATTCAAAGGCCCAATCCTTCATAGATCGTTATTTTTTTTACAAGTATCTAAATTTAAGCTCCGTTTTTAATTAGCTCCCTAGTAAGATTTTAGTAATGTTTCTGTCAGATAACTTTTCTTTGTTATGTCAACAGTTTACAGGAAGAATTTAAGCTGCAACAAAACGTCATTCTAATACATTCAAACACAATAAACCTAATTTTCTTATTCAGTAAAAATGTAGATGCCCAGTACAAATTAAAAAAGTTAGGTATTTGTAGGTAGCATGAATAACTCTGGTCTACAAAAAATACTTTTTTTCTGTAACAAGAAAACAACACGCTACGTCTGCAAGATAATTTGCCTTTCAATTCAGATCTATTTTTAGAATTTTTGTATCGGTGTTAGTTTTTATGATGGTTTTTGCATGTGTTTCCTCATGCTCGTAATATAGGTATCTGGCAAAATGATACACTCTAATAACAACAGATCCACACGTATTCAGTAAGAAATACAACATAGTTGTGTGAAGAAAAGGGAAGAGGAGGCTTGAAATGACACGTCAGCATGAAAATATGTATTCTTGGTTATCCGGGATGAGCCGCATCTCAGGTAATTGGAGCTTCAGAGCAGTATAGCTCTGAAGAAGGCCGCGGCAAGATGGCTGAAACGTTAGTTCAATTAACTGAGATGCGGCTCATCCCGGATAACCAAGAGTACATTGACTCCGGCCGCGGAAGCCTACGAACCCAGCATGAATATATTCTCCCTTGCCTTCTGAATATTCCTCATTGTAGCATTTATCTTCATTCACTGTCACGTCCTCAGGAGGTAGTGGTACCGGTAATTCTTCACTGGCCTTATAGAAGATGGTAAATTAGGATATGGCAGAGTTTTCACAAAGTTTTCAGCTATTTGTGTCAGACAGAAATAAGTCTGTTGTGTGATCCGTTGGTTCCTGGAGGGAACAGCAATCTTGGGAACAGCAAAGGGGAGGCGTCGTGAACATTTTAAAGAGCATCTCTGGAGTGTAGCACATGACTTGCAGCATATGAGGCCTATTTCTTGTCTTGGTCGCCTATCTTACACCCGAAATAAAGTTCATAACACTCCCTTTTCAGAGAATTAAGGTTCGGTGTTTGCGATATCAGAGTTCATTCTTCACAGATATAACATAACGTATTTGTGTTATTTACACAGTGACGAGACATTCTTGCTTCTGCATTAATACAAAATACAATCCTTCACAAACCTTGAACAACAAACACTCACAGCCAAGCCGTTTTCCATGCTGTCATATCTCTCAATGCTGCGACCCAACTGGCAAGAAACACAAGGTGATTTTATCTGTTCGAACATGACCTTTTCATTTCATAAAGATGACTTTTCTAAATTCAGTGTTATGTATGAGAATTTCTTATTCCCATTTCAATTGTTCCTTAACAATTACATCTTCAGAATTATTAAATAAAGCTACATCAAAATAACCCATCTGCAGCATTTGCAAGCATTTCCGTAAATAGAGAGTAGCGTGTAACAAGAAAACTGAGCCCGATAGGCAAAAACTGATTTCATATTCGGATTCAAGTTGAACATTTAACAATCTTTAAAAACTAGAGTATCTAAATTCACTCAGTATTTAATTTGTTCTTTAGTAAGATTTTAGAAATGTTTCTGTCAGATTACTTTGCTTTGTTACGGTCAACAGTCAGATGTTACAATCAATTAAGACTGCTTTACAGACAAACATTTCAAATAAAATTATTATTCTTCATAGTTATATAATTAATGTTTAAATTATTAATTCAGCAATATTCTGTATTGAAATTAGCTTACCTCGTAGACTCCAGGTCGTGCAGTTACTACCCCAGCCCAAAACAGGATCAAATCTGCAAGTACACACTTGGTTGACAAAATACATTGCCCTATGTATACTAATATGTAATTATGTGCCACTGTAAAGTTTTTAAAATTATAGGTTAGGTGCACGAACGTATATATGGATATATATGAATTTTTACTAAAAAGTCACTATTTGAATGGCGTCGCAACAAGTACAAAAAACTTACCAATTACGAAGACATTTCTCTTCATACCTTTGGTTTCATTCGATATTTAAAACAGTTCATTTTCAGCAAAGTTTGTAATTGCACGCTTACCAAGAAACAAACGGTTGCATAAATTTGAGCAGCAGTTATTTCTCATTGTTGGAGCCCATAAACATCGCGATAAAGTGACTTGCTGCAAAATATTTCTACAAAATAATGTTCCAAA
This sequence comes from Gryllus bimaculatus, assembly GCA_017312745.1. Lineage (NCBI taxonomy): Eukaryota > Metazoa > Arthropoda > Insecta > Orthoptera > Gryllidae > Gryllus > Gryllus bimaculatus. Next base: position 545,798 of record BOPP01000084.1, read on the forward strand.
ATAACTAAAACTCTGTAATGAAATTTTGAGTAGTTTTAGTTAAATTTGAAAACTACTGATATATGAAGAATAAGAAATGTTTAGTGCTCATTTGTTTGAAGATATGTTTTGTTCATTGATAATTCGAGAAAGTGTTTTATAATATGTGGTGTTGGAAGAAGCAATCTCCTCTTATTTCTGAGAAATCGTTACCATCTGTGGCTGAATATATTCTTAGTGAACAATGCACCAAAATAGTTACTATGGCTGGAGCTGGAATTTCAACGGCTGCAGGCATCCCTGACTTTCGAAGTCCTTCTTCAGGACTTTATGCGCAATTGGCGGCGCTCAGGTTGCCTTATCCAGAGGCGGTGTTTGATTTCGACTACTTCACTCAAAATCCGGTACCTTTTTTTCGTATTTGCAAAGAAATGTATCCAAAATTGAAAGTGAAACCGACACTAACACATTATTTCATTAAACTCTTAGATGATAAAGGTCTTCTGCTGCGCCATTACACGCAGAATATTGATGGTTTAGAACGAAAAGCAGGATTGTGCGAGGATAAATTAATTCAGGCGCATGGAACATATGAAACAGGACATTGTCTGAAATGTAATAAAGGGTACAGCTTAAAATGGATGGAAACGTATGTAATGTCCGACACGATTCCAATGTGCATTGCATGTGGTGCTTTAGTGAAGCCTGACATAATATTGTTTGGCGAAGGAATACCCCAGAGGGTAGTGAGCAAATGCAGATCCGATTTTGGTAGTTGTGATTTGTTACTGATATTAGGATCTTCACTCACTGTGGAGCCTATTGCATCGTTTGCTGGCCTAGTCAAGAAAAAATGCCCACGTGTTCTCATAAATCGAACGCCTGTTCAGAAACGTGGATTTAGATTTCAAAATTCAGATTCTAGAGATATCGCTTGGTATGGAAATTCCGATGAAGGCTGCAGTACTTTGGCCCTGTATCTCGGATGGGAAAAAGATCTAGTTAAATTAATGGGAAATAAAGTATAATTGATCACGAAAATTTAACTTTGATTGCAATACTTGCATTAGCTTTCTGTTAATTAGTTACTTTATATAATACTGAAATAATACTTAATTTTATAAGTGCGAGTATTAGTGTTATTGTAGTTAAATTTTATTGAAATAAATGAATTTTAAATTATTTTTCATTTCTACTTTCTGAATTATATCATAAATAAGCGAATGGTAAGTCATCGTTCTTACACATAATTCGATATATCTAAAGAATGGTGGCACGAATCCATGAAAATGGGCATTTCTAAGACATTACTCATCGAATCAGCAGAATTATTAGAGGTGCCATCTATCGCTGAAAAATGAATACTTCAAATGGACGTTCAAATGACGTGTTAATTCACGAACGGCAAGTAAAACAAAACGAACAGAAGCCGCGCTAATACATCGTACAAAACCGAAATATCTGAAGAAACGTTACAACCGAATAGTACTACATACACCCACGGAAAATCGAAAACATCAAAAATATGTTTCATGACTTTTAGTAGTTATTTTCCAAGACTAATAAATTGATAGGTTTACAGATTCTGGAACATTAAAATCATTTCTCAGTCATATCCATCAATACTGGACAGCTTCAAAATAATAAGAGAATTCCTGGAATGAACAAATGATTGGGTCACGATTGATTGAAGTGTCAAACAGGAACATTCTTTTGTGTTTGTCTCTGCGAGATCGACCAAGCCTAGACCAGCAATGATCAGATGAATGTTCCAGCACAGTGCAGAGTGTGAATATTTGGTTCATGATATTATTAATAATAATAATAATAATAATAATAATAATAATAATAATAAGAGTCATATGCGGCAACTAATAAACGTGACGGAGAAGTTCACTGACGACATTAAGATGAAATTCGGTTTGGAATAAGTGTAGGAGATGAATATCATTCGCGGTCATATGCCAAGTTATAAATTTGAAACTGATAATGAAGCAAAGATTACCTTTCATGGAAACCCCATGAACTTAGTCAAATACTTGGGGTTTCCAACAGTCACTCCGAATTAAACCAACTGTTAACTAGAATTACTAACAAATGAAGTGTGTGTAAACGATGTTGCATGGGCTCTTAAAAACTCAACTCTCTGCCCTAGAAAACCTTTGCAGGCCATCAATTCATTTGTTATTCCAGTGCTTGACATACTCCTTTGGCGTTATTAAAATGGAGACAATACCGACCTCGACAACCTCGCAGAGAACAATTCGAACCGCTGACTCAACACGCGGAAAACATCATCCCCATTCAAGTACTGAGCGTTTTACCCTTCAAGGTCGCAAGGAGGGCGAGGTATTGTAGATCTTCATAAATCTAGTTTACAGCTCTTCAAATTGCTTCACTCAGAAGATACTTCTTGGAAACATGTGTGGGAGGAGTTCAGCCAAGCAGTGACGCAGTGAAAATAACTATGTCGCTCTGAACTTGAAAAAGCTTGATCCGCCTGCTTCAACGCAATCATTTGAAACGGAAGAGAAGATAACCTTATGCTAACCAAAGGCACTGCATGAATGGTACACTCACGAGCTGAGGGTAAAACCCAGACGTCGACATCTGCTGCGTCGCACGCATATGGCTCCAGCACGGGGATCTTCTTTCCGGAGACAGAAGCCTTCAGTGATAGCTATCCAGGACGCAAGTGATACCAACATTGAACTACAGAAAAGCACCATTCTGAGAATTCTACCATTCATTCCCGACTCTGTAGAAAGATGTGAGGGCTGGCAAGCGAAATAATCCACACGTAACAAGGGGATGTAGCAGCCAACGCACAGGTGGAATACAAAAAGAGTGCATGATGAAGTGGCGAAGCAGGGTACACCAATTATTGGCGTTGAGAACGGGCTTACTCGCCACTTCGTGCCGTATTATAAATATGGTCTCAGATGTGCTTGAAAGTAGTGAGCACCACTCTACTGGGATCGTTCCATTATCAGCTGACAGACATGTCGGCGCAATAGACCCAGATATACGTACATTGATAGAAACCCAACAGCAGGTTTTCCTTATCGATATAATCAATACCCCTCAATACCCACAACATATCGGGAAAATATCAAGAGAAGATCCAGAAGGTAATACCAATCTCGCCTATGAAGTCCTAACTCAGTGGAACTTCAGTAAAGTGACGACTGTGCTATAATAATATCAGCTACGGGAGTGATCCCGAAAATTGGACACTTCGGGCACTGGAGTGTCTTCACTTGGATACGCAGGGAATGTAATAATATGCCAAAAGACAGAATTTTGAATGCATGCCGTATTGTCAGAAGCCATCAGGGGGGGTAAACCTTCAGTAAAGCAACCACAACACGCTGGGTCATTCATACCTGTGTGTGCGTTGACACTACAGACCAGTAGGATACTGTGAATAATGTAAGATAAAATAATTAAAATAATAATAATAATAATAAATAATAATAAATAATATTATAATACAATAATAATAATCAGTCCCCTATTTTTAAACATTCCAGGCGAACAACCTTCTCTTAACCAAGGGTTTCGGCGCTGATCCCCATAAGTGAATTGTATATATATATATATTATATATTATAATATATATTATATATGTGTGTGTGTTGTGTGTGTGTGTGTGTGTGTGTGTGTGTTGTGTGTGTGTGTGTGTGTGTGTCTGTGTTGTTGTGTTTTTTGACAATCGTGAGTTCGACAAATCGCAGTTAAAACTATTTCCCAACGATATGTGATGCTTGAATATATTTTTCAATAGGTAAATTTCTTTACTTTCAACATCTTTAGAAGTACTCAGACAACACGGAAAATGATCAAAAATGTTTATTCTGGACTTATCTTTAAAAAGTTTCAATTATTTTTCAAAATCACCTTTTGCAACTGAACAATATATCAGTTTATACATTTCCATTTTCCAGAGTTTATATATTACGTCTTTAAATGATAAAATCAATATATACCTGTATTCAAAAATGCCAATAGTGTCGAACATTGTGTAAAAGTTTTTCCAAAAACCTACGATTCTTTTCAAAAAAAGAATATATCTTTCCGAACGCAAACTGAAGTGCCTTTCTCCAGCTAAGCCAGCGCACTAGAGATAATTCATATCTCAATTTTCACTACCTAGCTGTGTCAAAGCTCCTGAAATTTCCCGTGAATAAGTCCAAGAGTTCTTACAACTAATGGATTACGGAGGAGAGAATGATGGGTACTGCCTTACCAGAGGATGCTAATAGTCAACACTGAAACAAGACAAATGCTTTCGAAAAACAGTTTATACATCGAACTAATATTTTGAAATGTGTGTTTGTGAAAGTTAATTTAAAAATATCCATGGTAATTTTATGCAATGTGATGAGCAACCCATTCTTCGGTCCACATGAGATGTGCTTCGCTGGCCGGCAAGTTACCGATGCCTCGTCTGTAGCGAAAAATTAATGTAATTTTTCTTTATATCTCCGCCTGAAGCCTCTCCGCTATTTCTTCGCCTGTTCCGTTCTCCCTTTATCTCGCCCCGCTCACCTCCCAGCTTCGTCTGCTCTTCTTCGTCCCGCCCTCGCCCGCCCCGTTCCGCCGCCGCCCGCCCCCGCCCGCCCCCCGACCCCGCTCCCCGCCGCCCCGCCCGCCCCGCCGCCCCGCCCCGGTCCCGCCATGCCATATCACCCCGCCCACAACCCGTCCTAAACCCCTTACTGCGCCCTTACACCACTTCTCGCACTCTATAACGATCCTAATTTGCTTGTGAGCGTTGCATTTAACAAAACATTTTATAAAAACAAATAAATTGGAGGCATTAGTACCGCAAACACATCCCGTTTTTCTCAACCGCTGCAAAGTATTCTTGCAAAGTTTGGTTAAAATTGCTTCTCGCGTTTCAGAGTTATTCAGGATGATACATTTAACACACACATGCATCAATTTTTATATATACAGGAATATAAGATTTTAAATGTTTCCTCTTAATGTCAAATTGGATCAGATTAGATCAATATGTGTTTTTTTTCTGTAAGGAGTTTTCCAGGCAGCAAATAAATACCTTTTATAAGAGAGAAAATTCGTATTCGAAATTTGTATTGTATTGAATTGTATATAATAATATTCCTACTTACTATCATTAAATCCAATGCAAATTAGTCATACTTCTTCCAAATAAAGTCCTGAAAGGCGACAGACAGAGAAAAGCATTTAATTCTCGCCAAAGACCAATAAAAGTTGTATTTAGTAATTCTTCTAACTTGCGATTAACCTGTTCAGTACAAAGTGCATATGAACTGAATGGTGCTTGTTAGTGAATATGATGACTGCATATGATGAATGTAAGTTCATTAACACATAAACACATCTCATCCAATGCCGTGGTTATCGCAAAAGTGAGTTGTTGAACAGTGACATGGAACGGCAACCACTAGGTGTGTGCGTTTGAATTCCGCGAGTGAATGTGACGTGAAATGCAAAAGAAAATCGCTGCGAATCCCGTGTTCATGCTTGCAGGAACGCCAACTACAAGTTTTCTGTACTTACTCACCAATATTTTGTTTGGGATATGGCATTAGAAGAAGAATTTGTTCCGGATATTTACTTAGAACATTTCTAAAATAAAAAAGAGTGCACAAAAAAATTATTAAAAAGTGATTTGAACTATTTACAGTTGTAATTTAATTAATTTTTGACAAAGTAAGGAAAAATGTAAGGAAAACTATAAAAAAAACGAATATACTAATAGTTTAGAAGATTCAGTGAGATGGATGGACTTGTTTGGTGCCAAACAGTTCAGTTACTCTCGACAATGATTTAGAAATGGCAATACGCATATCATTCTGGAGATTTATTCTCGATCTACAATTTGACTTGATCTACGCTATGGCTGAAAATTTGGTTTCCCATAGATAAGTAGTGGCAAAAGGAAGCAGAAAACACAAATCTTTCTTTAACCCTGGATACAGACTCCTTACGGAACACCAAAATTCGAATAATGTTACAGTTTGATACAGTCTTTAGTATGTTGTGTGATGTGTATCAGATGTGTCACATCAGATGTTTATCTGATGTGATCAGTAAATTGTTCTCGTGTTTGAAATGTAGAAATAATTGGAGCATTATAAACATTAGTGCACTGTTTAATTCTACCATTTCGACGTTATTACACCTTCCCTTCTGAAACTTTTGCGCCTCCCTGGGGAGGCGCTCCTCACAATTTGAGTACCACTACTATAAGGTATAGGGATATTTGCTTCACACACAGGCAGCTATATATGTTGTCATGATGTAGCCATATCTCTAGATGTTGATGAAACTGTGATATATCATTCGCAGTCAAATTCACATCACCCACCATCCAAAAATAGATAAGTAAATGAATTAATAATACAGTTAGGAAAATAAATTTCTTGAAGTTCCTGTTTTTAATGAAAGAAATTTGTGAGAAATATTGAAACGATTTCTTGCCAAATAATTTCAAGTATTTCCAAGTTCCAATTACAAGTGTGTGTATGTATGAAACATACAAATCAAAAGCCTCGCTTATAAAGAACGAATCCAAAAGAATGAAAGGCAAAAAACGTATTGCAGGTTAGTAGTGTTCATGAATAAATATGAAAGCTATTGTAGCATGAAAATGATCCTCAGTTCGTGGGAATCACTTTGATAGATTTTGCGCGGAACCCCCCGAAGGAGCCCGACGCCTTTGCTTCCGCCCGCGGGCTCCTCGCCGAGCGCAGCGGCGCAAGAAGCGCCGAAGGGCGGAGATTGCGCGGAAGAAGTGCGGCGCCACCGCAGCGCGGGCGAAAAAGCCAGCGCCCGTCGCCGCCGCCTCTCGGCGCTCGGTTCCCACGCCGCCACGCCGGAAGCGCCACAGGCACACACTGCCCTCCTCTACTGGTTTTGCTTTCCGTACCGGCTGAGATTACTCAGCGGCAACGCCTGTTCCAGGGTTCGTCATCCGAAGGTGTCGGATATTTGTCACTAGCTACTGCAAAGATAGCGAGGTCGAATTCAGTCCCTATCTGGAGGCGGATTCTAGCGGCCGGCTGCTCTGATCGGTAGGTTTCCGTGGTTTTCCCGATTCATACCAGTCGTAAACCTTACCAAACAGGCCGCAGACTACGCGCGATCTTCCATTCCTCATATCCCTCCCCTTTCCTTATCACACACAGACAGGCTTATCCTATACTCCCACGCGTCTCACTAGGCCAGTCGGGAGCTTAGCTCTTCTCGCGGCTGGGGCGGTGCCCCGTAGGGAGGGACACCTGTTGGGGTAAAACCCGCAAGTCAACGAGTAATTCTGCGTCGGGTCTCTCATTCCAGCAAGAGAGGAACCGCCACCTCCCGGTTATTACATGCGCCTACACTGAGCACAGGAAGTTATGGATCGATCTGGCCGATCGCGAAGATAGAGCAAAGTACGCCTATGAATATGTTGTTAGTCTGGTTTTAATTAAAATCTCTAAAACATTTGAAAATTGCAGTAAAGGGAGATCGCAAATTTAATTCTTAACCACGTATTTCGCTGGAAAGAATTTTTCACGAGATGGTCGAAATGCTAGAAGAATAGAGATAGCAATATTTTAATTCAACGTAACTAGTTCCTTTTTGTTACATTTCAGCAACTTTGTAGGTTTCAGATGAACACATCTATTAAAATATGACGGTGGTGACGACTCTAGTGCAATTTGCTTTTTACAAGTTGCAGGGATGATTTTATGCACTAGAAGATTAAGAACATTCTTAGGATCCTCTAGACAAGGGAACCTAAAGGTGCTGATGTTCAGGTTTTTTTCAGTTAAAAATAACCTGTACTCGTGAATATTAGAAAGGAAATGAATTGTAGATTTATCTTTTGTGAATATAAATGCGGTAGTAAGCCGTGTGGGTAAATAGAAATAACAAACAGATAGACATCTCAACACGGTTTAATATCTCTAGGGGCTCTAAACATGACCAAACTATACGAACAGCAAAAGTATTAAAATGTTCAACACGTAATCAAAATTAATATAAAAATAAAATGTAACCTTTGCAATTTAAAACTATAATATTAAAATATAAGTTTATAGTTATTTTCTGACATAAAATTTAGTTTAAAATATTACTGAGCTTCCCTTGTCTAGAGGATCCTAAGAATGCTCTTAATCTTCTAGTGCATAAATTCATCCCTGCATCTTGCAAAAAGCAAATTGCACTAGAGTCGTCACCCCCATCATATTTTAATAGATGTATTCATCTGAAACTTCATCATGTTGAGTATTATCAATAGTTAATTGAATGGATTTGAAACCATAACCTTATATAGCTCCAAAGGGTTTGATCTTTTAATATAAATGAATTTTTTCTTCAGATTCACTAAAAGCATTCTATTAGAGCTTGTGATAATATTATTATTATTATTTATTATTATTATTAAGTGACCTTTTGATGATAATGTTATAATAAAACAAATTTTAAGAACATCAGAGCGTACAACCGCTGCTGTCATCACAGACCACTCTAGTGAAAAAAGTATTTGGTCGTTGCGAGGGTCTGCCGTGGATGTGAATGACTGTCCCATTGGCTATTTATAGACGAAGAGTCCGAGACGACGCTCTCACGACTTGAGTACATCAGAGACTAGCAGAATGTTATCATCGGAAAGTGGAGGTGTTTCACTTAACGAGCCATCCCCAGGTTGATTTGGAGCACAGATTGATGTCATGCTTCGGTAAAAGTCACTAATGAGTGCGGTTAGATAACTAGATTGTCTCTTTATGTTCGCAATGTGCACTGAGTGTGGAGACTGACTTACGACCGTTTACTAGGTGCCAAGAGGCGGTGAACATTCCAACCTGTCCCACCCAATCAAAACTGGAATACGTCAACCGGGAGGCCTTCGTAACCGCAATGACACGGAACGAACCCTAGGAAAAAGAATATTGACTTTGAACGATATCAAACAGTGGGACACTTGGAAGCTGGTTGATAATTCTGGATTGATTGATTGATTGATTGATTAACTGATGTTTCTGGGCACAGATGTTGTGGTCATTAGTCTTCTTAATAAAGCGAATGCATTATCACGGAAGGTGGTGGTGATTTCTTCCCCACAGGAGGCTAAAATTCTGTGCCGACCTACAAGATGGCTTGCGGATCTTTACTTCTCCAGGTATCTGACCCAGAAGAAGCCCTAGCCGGTATAAGCTCTAAGCTCCCGACTGCTCTCCTTGTATGGTAGTATAGTGCATGCAAGGGTATGTGTGATGTGTGGAACCGGAAGTGAAGGTGACTTCAGGCATTAACGTTCAATGAGGATTCAGTAAATTTGCTGAAAAACAAATGTTCATCGGAATATAATTGAAAACCATCTGATAGTATATTTTTCCAAATCAAGAATTATCTCTAGTCGCTATTCTGAATCTTTAACTACGAGTAAGTAACTTAATTGAACATTGCAGACACGCGAATCCCCATTATTACAACTAAATGCTCTTATTCAATGTGTTCATTCTTTCCTAAATCCGACCGAATCTTGAGCACTTTCTCCCGGGCGTGGCCAAAGTGGTGCTAATTCCCGGCGCCGTTGTGACCGCTTACGTCAGGTCCAGAGGCGTGGCCAGTTACCCGCGGCGCGCCGCCCCCGCCCCCTCCCCTCCCCCCCTCCCCCTCCCCGGCCCCCCCTCCTACCTTAGGCGCTACCACAGCCGTGCCTGTGACACACAAAGCCCTCGCAAGCGGACAAAATGGGAAACGCCACTATGTTCTGCGACATTACATTTCGGTTTTACTTATTTCGACGTCTCATTCGAGCATCTTGCGTCCCGAAGAGGAACACAAGCTGATAACACAGTAGTCGCCAATTAAGATAAGACGGATTTCTCATCAGTCATTTAACGAATTCATTAAATTAGTAAGAGGAGTTCAGGATCAAAATCATCGAATGTTAAGCAAGAGGCTGGATTGCAAGTAGCACATGACATGAGTAAACTAGACATACTTCGATAGCACAGATTTTTTCGTATATATTTCAGAAAGTGTTGCTCTATCACTTCAGTCACCTCTTAGAATACTCCTAATCCAACTCTCCAAAAATTTTTAACCAAATTAAACACGAAGTATTATATAAAATACATAACTATGTATTGTGAAAATTCAAAATTTTAAATAGAAATTGCTATCTGACAGCGAATTCTGTGTATTGAGGTGTGTTCTTACAAAAGAAATTTTTAAAAAAATATTTACCCAGGATGGGAACCAAATTCGATCCGTATGCCTAATAAGTCAAATGGTTTTGCCCGAGGTTTTTTTACTCGGATAATCCTACTATTAAATTTCTAATGTTATAATGACTTCTTAATATTGAGGTAATTCTAACACATTGTAACTCTTAATTTCGCAAAAAACTACAATTTTTAAGAGCGTTTTTATAACTTTTTATACATTTAATATTGAAGAATTAATTATAAATAAAAGTGATTATAAAAGAGCTCAAGCTAAAGTAAAAAAGACCGTACTCTTGGAGAGAAATAAATATTGGTGTACGTGTAATTTACAAAGTAAATAAAACGTGTGATTATTTACAAAGTTATAAAGGAGGAAAAAGAAGCACAGGAGCCTGGAAAACATTGAATAATTTAAGGCAAAATGTGGGAAATAATTGTCAACACAACACAAACTGACAAGACAAGCGGACGGACAGACAGACGGACGGACGTTGTGGCGTCAATTGCTTTTTTGGTATCAAGGGCCCACAAAACAAAGATTCTGGCTACACCACGTATTAGAGGATTTTTTTAAAATTTAGCAACTGGAGTTATCCACTTTTTCGTTATCAAGGCAAAGAATTTTTTTCTGACGAAAATCTACCGTTTTTTCGCACAGCATTACATAACTTTCCCTGTACTACATACTATACCTATACTCTGTGTATACGTATGTATACGGGAAAGTAAAAACCTCTTAACTTCAATAATATAGTAGTAGAAGTAGGTCAAAAAAATTTGAAACTTTTTCAATTTTCAAAAATTCAGAGGTTTCAATGAAAATCAAATCTGCGCCCTTTTTTGTAAGCACACTTACATTTGTGCTGTATTTGAAGGAAAAATGTTTTAAAAAATCTATAGCCATTTCGGAAACAAGACAATTGGACGATGTCTTATGGTGGCATGAAATCGGCACTTTTCATTCAGCATTACATCGTTACGTCTCTACATCAATCGTCTCTTACATGTAGCAGGTAATAAAAAGTAACAATAAATTAGAATCTCTTCGAACGTAGAATAACCAATCTGGAAAACTGGAGTGAGATGAAATTCTAAATGAGAAGATAATACGTTATATAGGTCATAACATGCATTGGTAATCGTTACAATAAACCTTCTGATGAACTGATATGCATTTTTGTTCGTTAAAATATTTCCGTGAATATTGACCCGGAACAAAATACAATAAATTTACTGAATTCCGTACTCTTTCATTTGATCTTCCGCTGGATCGATATCAATTACATCGAGGACAATGCACAAAAATCTTCAAGGCAAGCAGAGCCGAAACGTAGGCAAACGTTAGGTACGCAAGTCATTGCGTGCCAACGCAAGAAACCACAGAAACAAATGCCAATTTTCCCCTTTTAGTAATTTCACAGATACAATGATTTTCCATAATGAGAGCTATAAAAAGTTAACTTCATAGAACGCATCTGCCTCATGAGGTGCACGGTTTCACGCAAGCGTTTGGAGCGAGAAGCATTTTTGGCCATTGCATTCTTTGTCAGGTTCGTTTCAGTTCGTATTTCATTTCATTAGTTTCAAAAGTTTATTTATCTATCCTTTTTGCATCCTTTTTACTTTCTCGCTACGGAGTAGAAAGAAAGTTACGTAATGCTGCGCGAAAAAAACGGCAAATTTTCGGCAGAAAAACGACTACTGCAGGATCCTGGCAACGAAAAAGTGAATAAATCCAGTTGCTAAATTTAGAAAACAAAATCGTCTATCACGTAGTGTAGCCAGACTCCGTGTGAGACGTGCCAGACTCTATATCGAAAAATCGAATGACGGCAAAACGTCTGTCCCTCTTTCTGACCATTTGTGAACAATATGAGATTTTAGATAGGACAATAGAGATTTTCTAGCGGCTAAACCGTTCAATCGATTTCCTTCAAAATTGATATGCTGCAATCGATCTGGCTAATGTCGCGTCCCCTAGAACTTGAAACAGATATTTTAATTTTGGGGGGCACTTTATATAAAGCCTCTGGAATATTTTCCAAATTTCCAAACAAATGGCTCCATAGTTTTGATTAAATGTTATTGTTGGATATCGTGAAGGATATTTAAGAGTTGGTGCAGATTTTATGTTCGTTTAATACTTTAATTTTTCGAAAATTGTAAAAGTTTCAAATTGTTTAGGAGTCTTTATAGAGCTAAAAAATCAAAGATAAAATGATTTTCTCTTAACGAAATCTGATCCTAAAAAACATATTTTGAAATAAGGTCGTGCTCAATTTTTTCGAAAATTTGAATACTTTTCGCTTAATTTTGTGTGAAAATACTGTGGAGAAAGTACGAGCAGTTTTAGCACACTAGTTTTCATATTTCTTTAAGCGTCGTTAATTTTTAAGTTGTATTTAATCCCACAAATATTTATTAATAAACTTTGCTCAAGGTTTGGTATCGAAGTTTGCAGTCAGACAACGAACTTACTGGTGGCTACTAGTTTATAATAAAAACAAACGCTATTACTCTCGTTTGTCTGCCGTAATGGCGAGTGAGGCAACCTCTTGTTCATTCTGCAACCCAGTTTCCGCGCGTTACTTCATCCTGATCAGTGCGTAGCTCTGCCCTGTGCTTGTTGCGGTTGCGCGCGTGGTCGCCCCTCATCCGCGCTCCCTCGCTTCGCCGACCGCCCCACGGCAACTCCTTGCGTTTATCTGCTTCAGCTTTCAGCTGTTTCGTACGTACTCCTTGCACATGCTTCTGCCATTTTTCCCTCTGCCGCTTCTTACCGCAAGATAATAATAACAATAAGATGCTATTAATAAAATATAGATACTAGATATAGATAGTTAAGATAAACATTCTATTAATCAAATCAATTTTGTAATAAAATTATCATTTTGCGCGCATCATTCAACAGGGAAAGATCACCGCCACCTCTCGCGATAAATACGTGCACTACACCTATGAGGCTAATGACAGCAAGTTGACGCGCCAATAAACACTAATCAAATAAACCAATATTATTATTGTCATTAATATCAATTTTAATATTATGTATTAATAGTAATAATGTATATACCTCAGGGAACTTCAATCCATATTATTCAACTTGAGAGTTTATTCGTTTTTCCTTCTTCCCAGTTTTACATGGTTAGTAAATATTATTCTTATTCTTATTATTCTTATTCTTATTCTTATTCTTATTCTTATTCTTATTCTTATTCTTA
>BOPP01000084.1:560901-577225 GCA_017312745.1 Gryllus bimaculatus
CTCAGTCTCCGAGGCACCGAGGCTCCAGTCTCCGGATCTGCTCGGGGTCGGAACCAAGTACCGCCGGGTCCCTCACCACGCAATCGTGTGGAGCATTCCTCCTCCGTAATGATCGCCACTAGATTTACCAAAAGCCTCACTAATTATAAAAGAATAACTATTTTTAATTTATTTTATTTATAGTCATATAATTATCAACAACTAGGCTATTAGCGACTTCAGATGTACATGGTACATAAGCTTTTGTTTAAAATTAACAAATTGTTTATACAATAGAGTAAGTAATTTTTTATGTAAAGATATTTCTTGTCTACCAATACATGTTTAGTTTCTCATCGTTTCCATAACATGATTTTTTTCTACTTTTGGCTGCCTAAAATTTTATGAAATAACCTTTATGGTTGTTTGCCTGAGGCTCAAGGCCCCTGTGTGTGAAAACATGAATATTGAAAATTAACGACATTGATGTTAATAATACATGGGCTAAAAATGTTTTGAAACTCGTGTAGTATTGAAACTGGTGTAATAACTCAAGCAGCAAAATTTCATTTGACGTTAGTTTTTCAACGCCAAACGCATGATGAGTTGCCTATTAAACAGAAATAAATGTTACATAATATGGAACTTCGTTACATGAAATTTCGTTTAAATGTAGATTGGGAGTGACCATCTTGGATCCCTCCACATGCCCTAGAAGTTTACCTTGCGAGGTAACTTAGGGCATTAACTGATGTCACTGCAGTGGCTCTGACCGAGAGATTCTAGGCAGTTGCAGGATTTTCGACAATAGCTGGATAACTAGGTCGAATTCAGTCGTTCTGTGGGGTTGAAATTTAGAGGCACATTGCTTTGATCACTAGTTTTACGTGGTTCATCCGACACTAGGCGAATACCGGAGCAGTATCGTAACAAAATGGCCACGGGTCGCTCGCGATCTTTCCTTCATCTTCCTAGTCGTATCCTTGCCCCTTACGTACACACACATTAACATGCTCTACACTAACACACCAGGAGAACAGTCGGAATCTTAGAGCTTGTTCCGGTGCCCCCCTGCTGGGAGATACCTATTTGGGGAACACCACAATAATCTACTCTGCGCCGGATCTCTTCATCAAGCTGGGAAAGATAACCGTCGACTCCCGAATAAAAACCACGCACTACACCTACGGGGTTAATGACCTTGCCAGTTGACGCGTCCGGAATCAGTAATCAATAAGTCAAGCCTGGAAGATCGTAACAAATATTCGAAGCCACCCTTTAAATAGTGAAGCATATCATTCGGAAGCTTCTGGGTTCGACCCTAGCTTAGATCGGTCAAAAATCAAAGGGTGGAACCGGAACCTCCTTAATGGTCATATCCTACTTGCAGCACGAGAGAAATCGCTGCCTCGTGTGCGTGCAGCCTTGTGTCAAAAAAGAGGACGTCATTTAAGTGACGAAGTGCATTTTTTGAGAGTACGGCGCCATGCTCTTAAGAGTGTTGTAATTGTTCACAAATAGCCAGCACCAAAAACCGGCTGAGTTTGCTCCAAGCCAGCGTTACCGTTGTCTCTGCAGAGACTCTGATCGGGATTCTCGGGGTTCAAGCCACGACGTGGCCAATTTTCGGCAGTAGCAAGGTGGCTAAATCGAATTGATCCACTGTCAGCATATTCTCCGATCAATACCAGACAAATTCCAAAACAATGGGCAATCGCGTCACGCATCTCATGCGATATTTCCTTCCTCTGACTGGCCTTACCATCTCCCTTTACACTTATACTTTCTTGCACTTCACTACCACACATGTCGGGGGCTTAGGTGTTGACCCGGTTGAGGCGGTGCCCTAGTGGAGGATATGCCGGAAGGGGACCCCCTCTCTCAGGCGGATGTGTAGGTCAGCGCCGGATCTCACCGTCCTTCGGGAGAGGAACACCGCCACTTCCTGAGTTAACACATTCACTACACAAAGTGGAGTGATTACCATAGCAGGTGACTTGCCCGAATGAATCAATCAAACCTAACTGAAACAGAAACGCTGTTTTTAAACTCCATTAGTTTTGGTGACCGCCCAGTAAGATGCACGAATCGCCAATGATATGGATCGAAAAAATTAATATGCACAATTCTCATTCTAATGCGGTTCCAAATTTGTTATTTCTTCCCAATGCAAATCAATATATAAACGATGCTTGGTCTATAGATATGCACTTAAGGTAACGACCTGAGCCCATGGCTGATGGTCTTGTGAATATTCCAAAGTATCTATATAAGTGTCCATTACGCGCTCACTTTAATCAAAGCATATGAACGTCGCATTCAATAAGACTTTAGAGTAATTAATGAGCAGAGGTTTCGTGAGACGAATCACATTGCAAAGGTCCGCAGAGACTTGAAGCGACATTACTCAGGAAATCTGTCGACCTACTGCACCATTGGACAAACGATTTGATCAGTGAGGACAGTAGTGAGCAATGGTACATGAATGTCTTCGCTCTCAATATGAAGTGGAATCGCACAGCCTCTCTGAGCATGCATTATGAAACCTGTGAAACTATTAATAGCCCAAATTGATAATATTGCTGATATAAACGGACCATAAAAAGAAATTTGAGAAGATTTTCTCATAATTTTCCTTAAAATATTAGAAAAACAAAATTCTCGTTTCAAATGTTTAATTGTAACACTTCTCAAAACAGGTAGTAATGTAATCAGGGTTAAGTGGGAATGCTAATAAGGTGTTGTTGACATTATTAAAGTATGAAAATAAATACAAAATTTGAATTTATCTTGTAAATTTCTGGACTGATGATGACGGCGAAGCCGACTCTTTGAATAAATCTTCATAAAGTTCATAAAGATGACTTCAATTATTTCATCCTTCTGAGATATGAAAAAATCGTAGATGAAAATCGTAAATGTTGATGAGGAATTTAGGCGACCTCTCAATATCAAGGGATAATAAGAAAATAAAGGTAAATAAACGTCCTAAGAGTTTACATCACTACGGCTGCTCGTTGCTGCTAATGGTTAAGAATGGATGGCAGATGGAGGGATACCTCAGAAAAACTATTCGCACTTTAAAGAGGGTATGAAGAGGTTAGAAGTATAGTAGCACTTGATGAAAACATTTTTGTAGTAATATACTCAAAGAGTTCTCAAGTTTTTATTAGAATGGTTTTATAGATGGTAAGGTTTTTTTTAATAGAAATCATCTATAGGTTTCATAAATGCATATCGCTGAAAAATGGCGTATTGACATTTAGTTTAGTTATAAAGATAAGTTCATGTTTCTCAATTACAAAGGCTTTTAATGATATTATTGTTTTAATTTTCTTCGTTGCGTACGTTCCCCCCCCCCATTTTTGCACCAATGCAGTGAGCAGCATTTTCCTTTCCTTCTTTGCGGATCATTGAGCTCGACGTCTTGGAGAAATGTCCCGGGGTTTAGTGAGGGGAGTGCGTCTGTGTCCATTGCGGCTTTCAGGCGCCAATGTATTACAGAATGCAGGTGAAAGTCTGTAAGATACCGTAACATTTCATTTCTGATTTTCTTATTTGCATTTGTTCAAAGCACTTACAAACGCCTTTATCTGTTATTTAAGGAGAGAAATGTGTCATTGACTTCTTCTGTAGTTTCTCTTTCGTAATGCAAAAAGCAATTTATGGAGTGTTGCCTTAATTTATCGAATCTGGAATATAGAAATACTCTCACGCAACGCTCACCGTGTTGAATACTTGGATTGACATGAAATTTTACCAACTTGAAATTTTACCAATTTTACCAAGAGCACATTGCAAAACCCCTACACACAACTTTTTAGGTGCTTTGAAGCATTGCAAGAGGTGTTTTTGCAACAATTAGAATGGAGACCTTTTGTGACCTTTTGAGACCTCGTGGGAGAGCGGAAGTCGCCGCTCGCGCTGCCCACGCGCCGCGCTGCCGCTGCCGCCCTTCAGTCGGCAGGATGAGAACACACGCACGAGTAATTCGAATGCAATTGAATCCACGCTGGCATTATTATTTATTTGTATGATAGAATTTAATGATAAAATTTGTTTAATTAGTCACACAAACCTTATTGAATAATAAATTCGTAAATAAATAAAAGCCCAACAAATCAGTATATAAATAAACAGATGCAATAAATAAAGAGAAATAAATAGTAGTTACATTCAAATAATAAATAAATTTCACTTATGGGTTATGCATAAAATTTTCACAATAATAATATTTTACAAAAAAAGCGTGTGCACTCTTCAACGAAAGTGAATCACTGTGTACCTCAAATTCACAAGGCAGCAGCGATGGCCTTTGCCATCGTTCTTGAACGATTCCGCCTGGAAATGTGACGCCCGTTGATAGACGTTTCTGGTGCTGCTAAAGCGACGGTTCGCCCGCTGCGGGAGACACGGGGGGCACGAGAGGTCATGATGCAAAATCCCTAAAAACTTTTCCTAATACTCCATAGCACTTCAATATTTGTATATATTGATTTTGCATGGTGTCTATCAGATGGTGAAAATTTCATGACAATCCGAAAATCCAGCACGGTGAGTGTTGGGTATCACAGTAAACACCTCAGATATTCTTCTCCACTGATTCAAATTTGTGTTGTTTTTTTTGAACGAGCTTCGTCTAACTCTAAATATGAGAGTATATTTAAGAGTTACCTTTCGGCCTCTAAATAGTTATCAAGAAAGATATATTTCGGTAATTAATTAAAATCATGAGAAAACAAGTAGTAACTACAACGTTGGAACTGTTTTATTTCATTATTCACTTTTTAGTTTTTCACAGTTCTTTATTAACTCAAGATTTCGAGAAAAATTAGAAAAATTGGTTGAAAGTTTGAAGACATGAAAAACTTAATATCTTGCTTTTAAACGTTGCCACTTGATAACATTGTTTCTTCTTTGTTATTTTTTCAATGGACTTGTGCCTCGGTTTACTTTATTCTATACATAAACGGAGTAAAATATGTAGTGAAGAGAAAGTTATGTAATGGTTCAGAAAATCGATTTCAGGATTTCAATGGAAATACACATTTTGAGGATCCCTGCCATTCTGCAGTTCAACTATTATAATTTGTTTATTCTTTGGTGTTTACGGATTCTTAAACTACTAGTTAATAAGTGATGATCTAATCAATAGATGGTTGCAACAATGAAGGAACCTCAACTGTTGAGGTGAATAATGATGGAGGAATGAGAAGCAAGAAAACCGGGATTCCTTCGACTGATTCCAGGAGGTTTTCAGAGTACTAATAGCCAAGGCAGAACTTAAACAACGGGCAACAGATTGCGCTCGATTCTGCCTCATCCAAACTATTCCCATTATAACATTCTTACCTAGCATCGTATTGGCCTAATCCCCATACCCACATGTTCCATTCCACATGAGCACTGAAGTCACTGCTCAACGAGTACGCGAGGTTTTGCCCCGTTACGCCCATGTTAACCTCGAGATACGCTGTCTCCAAAAGAACACACGAAAATGATTTTATTAGTATTTTTAATACGTCGCTCTGCAGAGAAACAGTTCTTGCTGCTGGAGACCGTTAGGTAATCATAATTCAACAAAAATTTGAACCTCATTTGTGCATCTGCCCCACTGCGTCAATCCATAATGTACTTACCACAGTACTCTCTTCTGCTTCCTCAGAGCTAAGTACGGAACGAGATATCCCACACAACATTCGGGCGAAGGTCAATCGTTCTGACAACAATTCTGTTGCCCTACATAGCGCCCAAATCGATATAATTTATAAATTACTGCACCACTATTTAAAGTTTCGTTGCATTTTTCAACAATGTTGTTCAATTTTGGCAAGATAAATTTCCCGAAGTATTGCTGTTTTGTTCCTTTGGAAAAAAATTACACCACCGTATAGTCAAGGGCAGAAAAAACACTAATCATGTTTTTATTAACCAAATTTTAAGTCTTAAGTCTATTTAGGGATACAATTTCAATTTATTCGCCTGAGGTCAAGAAAATAGTGGCATCATATTATTTGATTCGAAGAACCTCTCTTGTACAGAATTTAATAATGTCTTCAAAACAATTTACTCATTTGTTTTGCCTTTAAAGAGTGCATAATTTTATAAATTAGTATCAAACAGGCCCTGAGTTTTGATTAACTACTTCGTGTTGATACTTTTATGAGTTTTGCATGAGCACTGCTTTTCAAGTGCTTTAATGGAGTAGTTTTCTTGCAAAAAATACTTGAAAATAATTCATTTAGCTTAATGCAATTAATGACTAATGATTTGAATATTAATCAAGATTAAATACAATGTTGTTCTCTGAGAGTAAAAAATAGCCTCAGTGATACCGTGTGACAAGTTTATACAACGTCATCATTGACAACATTTAGCCATTGTAAATAATTTTCGTCTACCTAAAGTTAATTAGTAAAAAGTAGATTTAAAATCCACGTTATCGAGAAATAAATGTTTTATGTATTTAACAGATATTTTCTATATAATTGTGCAAATAAACAAAGAGTGATAGTAGTAAGTTTTATAGTATTTTAAAGTTTTTAAAGAATACTGGGAAAAACGACAGGATGTAATATGCGTGTCTGAAATTACTTATACTACGTTTATTTTGAGCTCTTCTCTCAGACAAAAAGATTTTCCATTAGAAGTTTTCACCAGCAGAAGCACTATTTACAGTGTTCTACAAAAGTACGTTGAATACATACAAAAACAATTTTCCAACTTTTATCATCACGTAATATGTTGTGCAACCAAAGACAACAGCTATGCATATAGCGATAGTTGTCCAGTAGATGTTCCTTCTAGTACCGTATTTAACGTGACTAAAAAATATTCTGACTTACGAAAAGTACCGGAAAAATTATGTTCTCCCGCGTACGTAACACATTTTTTTTACAAAATTAAACCAAATCAATAGGACGCGTTTGAGATTTCCGAGGGCGGTGGAGAACGGCGCTTCCGCCCACTGTGTGCTCCTGTCCTTGCGACCGTCCGGAGTCGATTATGGCCACGGGGCCATTTGATGATGCACGAGCGGGCAGCGGAGGCGCGCGCTCGAATGCGGGCTCCTCGTCACTCCCCGCCCCGCCGCCGCCCCCCCCCCCCGCCTGCCACGCCCACCTCCGCTTCCGGCGATTGCGCCGCTCGCGCCGCCCGCTCTTCCTGCGATGACTCACAGTACGCAACACAGCACTGAATGGATTCTATACCAACAGGACCAGTTGTGTTTAGCTCACAACTTCAGCCGCTGTTTCTGCCGTGACTGTGTCCGGCAGGATTCGAATCCCGACGATGGCGAATTTTCGACACTACCGGTGTAGCTGAGTCGAATTCAGCCGCTGCCTGGAGAATTCTGGGGTTGGACATCAGGAGCTTTCCGTAATTCTTTCAATGAATGCTCGCCGAATGCCGGAGCAGTATTCTAACTAAGAGTCCAATGACCGCGCGCACTTTTTCCTTCCTCTTCCTTCTCTTCCTTGTGTTATCGTCCCCCTACACATCTTCATGCACTATATTATCACAAATGTCGGGAGACCTGTCAGGAGCTTAGAGTTGTTCACAGGTTTTCTAGGATGGGGGATCTAGGATGGTGTCCAGCTGAGGGAGTTATCTAGAGGAAGATACCTGTTGGAGGTACTCAAGTTGTTAAACTACTTTCAGTGAAGATTACTCTTTAATGTAAACATTGCAAATCTTTTTATTTTGTCCCAATATTATTTCTATGTGATGAGTGTTTGTGCTCTACAGTAAAAAGACGATGTAAAAGAATATGGGCTTCATTTCTGGATTCGCTCTTCTCACGAAAGGAATGCAATAATAGAACAAGGGGAAAATTTAACATTAATACCTTGAAGTAATAACATTTAATAACCTGTACACAATGGATTCGTAGAACATTCTTTCTAAATTAATTAAAAAACATGGTCACGCACTTTTCATGAAGATTTAATTAAGAGAAAATGAAGAAAACATTTTTAGCTTAATGTACTGAATATAATTAGTTATTTTACATTATTTCTGAAAGTGCGAATTTTTATCCTAAATTACTAATATTTAGCATGTACTGTTTTTAATTACAGTCATGACATGTTTTGAATAATCTTGTTGTTATAACAAAGGCAATCCATCGGCTCTCGTAAGGAAATGCATTTCTCATAGGCCTTATTTTTGCACTCCTCTCACGTATCTTGATTATAAAAATGTTAAGAATTTTAAATTATATTTTTTTAAATTGTGATGGCATATATTGGAAGACATCTCTACTTTAATTATCATATAAAATAGTCTGCAATATTCCACCCTCTTAGCTTTCAAAACGTTTCAAGTTAATATTTCAATATGTTCAATAATTCAATTTCCATCTTTGTTTAGGAGAATTGAAATGTGTATATCTGTGTTGAGGTGCGACTATAACAGCAAAGATATGTCAGCAGAAGACAAAGACGATTTATTCTGTGTATTATTTGAAATCCAGCAATTATGGGAGCAATAAGTTCTAAAACAAAACCAAAAATATTTTGAATTTGTAAGATGTATTAAGGAATTATGTGGTGAAATATAGATCAATGTGAACCATCTTCGCAAAAGAGATCTGTGTCATAGTGGTATTCAATTACGAGCCTTTAATCTGAAGTTTCCTCAAACCCGGTTTCAGGTTTACAAAGAATGGCCAGGAAGTGCACTAAAGGCTGTTATTGGCGTGGAGATGAAAGCGCCGTGCGTATTCCGCAGAGTGAGCGCTGGTCTCTTCCTCTGAGGGCGACGGGGCGGCGATCCTTCCGCCGTCTGCTACTCCCCCTCCCGCTCTTCCCATTCTGCTCCTCTCCCCCCCCCCTGCCCCTTCCCGGGCGAGCACGCGTCGCTACGACTCGTAATTGCGGCGTCAGCTGTACCGATTATATTTTACTTTCGTCCCGGAGAGCGCGAGAGGGACTGCCCCGCCCGCCTTCACATTCCCTTCCGGATTCGTCTTCTGATCTCACTGTGAGCTTTCGGTTCTTCACTTCCAAAAAGGTCCTTGCTGAAGATTTTCACTTCCATTTTTCTTACCAAATTTGATCATCGTTGTTGGAGAGATGCCATGCTTTTTTTAAATGCAAGGACATTGGTTGCAAGATCGATAAATGGTATTGATTTACGAGCTAAGTGACAGACCGTCAATGCTGTCGCCGGCTGAGATTGCTCAGGCCAACAACTGCTTACACTGAATGGACTCTTACCGAGAGGTCCTAGATTTGAGTCCCGAACGTGGCGGATTTTGGTCACGAGATAAATAGTTGCATGAGCTGTATGGAGGAGCATTTTACTGACCGACTACTTTGTTTTGTCATTAATAAAAGCACATACTGGAGGAGTACCCGAAAAAATGAGTCATGGAGCGCGCGTGATTCTTTCTTTTCTCGTCTTCTTCCAGCTTCTTATTCTCTTCCTCTCGTCTCATTCCCTATCTCTCTTCTCTCCTCTCTCTTGCTCTTCAATCTGCTTTTTCTGCTTTCTCTCTCTCTCTTCCATCTCTCTCTCACACACACATAACACAATAGCACATACCACACACACACGCAACACAACACACATACACACTGACGCCCGCGCATCCATGTACTGCACTACCAAACATCTCGAGAGACCAGTCAGGAGCTTACAGTATGTCTGGCGGGTAGAGCCCTGCTAGGGTAGTTTCCTAGACGGGGAAATCCTCCAAGCTGATGTGCAAGTCAGCACCGGATCTCACGTTTTCAGCGGGAAAGGTACATCTCCACCTCCCGGGATGTAATGCGCCCTACACGTATGGAACTAATAACCTAAGTAGTTGACGCTCACGGTATCACGACTCGCCCACATGCAAAAATTGTGTATTCCAGTCCATTTGGTTTGGAATAAACGTTTTTCAAAGGGGTTGTACATCGAAGGCACTTCAGACGCTGGTCGTCAAGATAGTTCTCTGATCCGCCCAGTGCCTTTTGCGTCACACGCGCTAGTTAATTGATTAATCTCCTCCCCATTGCCTTTGTTTACATCATATAAAATGCCAAACATATATTCCACTATATACCATAAGTATATATTACGTCATAGTTGTACGGTTCTCCGTCATGGACATTTTATACTCGTGTTAAGAACTATATGGTGTACATACAATAGCATTTACAATTCCACGATTTTATTATCAGGCATACTTCTACGAAGATAAATTTTGGTATTCAATTCAGTATGTCCTTCGATGTCAAATATTAATCTAACATATTACATTTACCGTAATTATTTGATTACTACTTCGTCTCCAGGCCTGATTGATCAACAACATTGAAAAAACAATTGGGATAACAATTTGAGTTAAAACACACGAAGAGATACAATCTAGTTGTTATAACACTTGTTAAGTGCATAAAGCCCGATAGCTGTGAAGACGAGGGCGGTGGCTGGGGCCGACTGGCGAGGGTGGGCGTGGCCGACCGTCCCGCTTCCCCCCTGCAAGTGAAGGGCGCCACGCCCGGGAAGCGCTCCTCCGCTCACCTGCCTCTGCCTTTCCCCGCCCCGCCACCCCCACCCCGCCCCGCCTCTCCCGCCCCCGCACGCACTGCCCCAACCACTCATGTTCCCGCCCCGCTCGCTCCGCCCTAACCTTCCACCCCCCCGGCCATCCCCGTCTTACCTCACCCCAGCCGCGCTCCCGATACCCCGACTCGCCCCGCCCACCCCCGCCCCCATACCCCCCCCTACCCAGCCCACCCCGCCCCACCAGGCCCAAACCCGACTCACCAGCCTTCACCCCCCCACCCCGCCCCTCTCCGCCCCCACACCACCACCTCCGCCCACGCCACGCCTCTTTCCCCGCTTTATAATCCCTCACTCACCCCTGCCCCCTCCATCCGCCATTATAACCCACCCCCGCCCCGCCCTCACCAGCAAACTCCCCTCCCCCCCGCCTCGTCCCTCTCCCGCTCCACCCCGTCCGTCCCACTTCCCTGACAGCCCCCCCGCCTCTACGCTCCAGCCCCCTCCAGCCCCAACGCACCGCAAGCGCCCTTCCTCAAATCGACGGCGCGCCCGACCTGGCCCATTGCCTCGCGCGAATCATAACCTACAATTATTTGATGCAATGATTATGTCTTGCCACCACTTTCCTTTCGCCACCACTCTCCTTTTAAAGATGATTATCCTTTCTACATTATCCCCTCTTCTTCCAGGACATCCCATGCTTCCACCTCTCCTTTGCTCTCCACTCTTCCTATTCATTCGTGACAAGTCTGAAATTACTTTAATTATATGCGATGATATTATCCCTACGTTAACATTTGATGATGGAGTCGCAAATGCCAACAGAAGGAAACGTGCATTAACCAAGGATTAAAATATTCTTCGTGACAACTGCCTCCTCTCACTCTTAATATTTCAACCTGCTTTAAAAAATGAGATGAAAGAAACCTCTCCGTGGCTATGCTCCATTGTTCAAAGGTGTAAATTATAAGTAATATATGTTCTAATCAAATGTCAACTTTAAGATATAATAATGGAATGGAAAGATAAAAATAACATGTTTATATTTTTTTTTTTTTCCACATGTTTTTTTCTTTTCACTATTCACACCATTTGCTAGGAAACAAAAATGTTTTTCTCTTTCTTATACTCTACCTATTGTTATTCAAACAGAAATGCATACGAACATCTACTTAACAAATAAATCGAAATCATATAATTATCATGAATTCACCTACTTAATGTCACCAACTTGTGTCACCTAACTTGTTACCAATGTCCATCCTACTACTTGAATCACCTAATTGCATGCTTTGGACAAAATATGACAGCACATGTTTGCAGAAACGTCACCTCTTTCAAATAATAGTGCCTCTTGGAGACACATCTGCCATACTCCTCCCTTGATGTCGCATATTTTGTATGTCCGTTAATGCAACATTAATATCGACATCAACATGACGTAATATCGATGGCCATTTTGAAAGCCTAAACCACTGAAGATAAAACATTAAAACATTGTTTACCAATCCTCGCCAAAACCGTTAATGGGATTGGAACCTATTCACCAGTGGCGCCTTACAAACCACCACCTAAGAACGAACTCGAGCCCTGATAGCACAGAGCAAGTATTGTTCTCCAACACTCAAGGAAACACCCCCACCCTGCGCTGGTCTGTCTTCTCTGGTCCATCGACCCACATCCCTCTTAAAACCGACCACCTTGCACACATTTGTCCAATGATTAGTATCCGAGTCCGACGACACGGAATTTCGACCACCACCTACATAACGGGCTCAATTCGCCGTATGAGAAAATTCTACTTGTCGCTGTTCTGACTGGTTTCGTAGTTCTCCGTCAATAAAGTAAAGCCATGAGCAGTATCTTAACAAATGGCCACAAACTGCGCCATCTTTATCTTTCTCCTTCTCCCTCACACATTCACTACACTGATGTCAAACACTCTAACCCTATATTGTCGAGAAACCTCGGGCATCTGACACCCGCCCAATGAGGAATCCCTCAGGACGAAACAATGCCAGCCAACGTGTTAGGTCGCGTCGAACTAACGTCCAGCCGAAGGGAAAACCCCCCTGTCAGCACCCACAGTTACAGCACTAATGACATATAGTGATCGCTCAGATTAACAGCTATAATATTGCCGCCCCCACATTTCACCCCCCCACCTCCCTTAGAAGCCAATCATCAGCCGCTGACGCTCCCAATACCTGCCGCCCGGCGTTCGCCGCGCAAATAATATTCCACAATCATTATTCCCTGCCACTGGCTATCCCACCGCTCTCCCCCCGGCCTTCCCCTCGCCCCCTTCCCCTACACCATCACGTCCCGCCCGACGTCTTTTTGGTGGACCGCCAAAACTCGCCACCGGCGCGCCGGGAGAAAAGACCCTCCGCCTCGCGCTTTTTTTCCCGTGCACCAACGCGGCTAGAGGCGCGCGGGGATCGTTTTACGCGCGCCAACAGCCCGCGCAAACTAACACCGAGGGCTGACTCCGGCGAACCCCCGGTCGGCATGCACAACGCTGAAGCGACGGGAAAAAATATGGCGGAAGTGTGACGAAGGGGCTTGAGGGAGCGGGAAAAATACAAGTTACATCTTGTATTTGGAAAATCGAATAATTTCTCGACAAATTTCAGGTGGAAAAGTGTTGGGTTGGGCGTTAGCTCAATGCCTTGGTCTTGTATACTGAATTGATGCATTCCTCGAGTTAGTTAAGGACATTATTCAGAGAACATTGGCACCGGCTAAAGTGGTTCAGGGCACAAACTGATGTAACTGTAGTATCTCTGACTGGATGATCGATTCCTAACAGCGGCCGGATATTTCGACATTAGATAGACCTAGGTCGAATTCATACGCCGTCTGGAGGACAATTCTGGCGACGAGTTTCTCTGATCGCTTGTTTTTCATAGTTTCTCCGAACAATATCAGGCGAATGTCGGGGCAGTACCGTAGCAAACTGGCCAAATACCGCACGCGATCTTTCCTTCCCCTTCCTTGTTTTATCCTCACCCCTTATTCACACTTGCACTTACATGCACAAGACTACCGCACATGTCGGAAGAGCAGTCGGGGGCTTCGGGTTTTTCCCGGTTAGCCATGGACTTCCGGATGGAAGGTATCCGATAGCCGATATGTAGGTCTGCACCGGATGTCACCATTAATCGGGGAAGAACTGTGCCCGTTCTTGTGACAAAAACGTGGACTACTCCTATGGGAATATCGGCCACACCCGTTAACGCGCCCGTAAACACGAAATAATCAATCAATAAGAACATTTGAGGGAAAAGGAGGTTGTGGTTTCGATAAAGCTATGTCACCTGTTCTATTTTGTAGGAAGTTGTGCTTAACTTCTGACATCAGAGTAGTATATAAAAGTGCAATATTGTATTCTTGAACATAAAACAATTGTTGCTACATTACAAGAAATTTTGGATGTGAAGTAAATGATCTCAAATAATTTACCATCTTCACTGAAGTTTCTTTAACTCTCAAAAGTTAGTCATTTAAATTTTTTTCTAGTCAGACATCTAATGTCAGATGTGAGTTACAAGTATAATGGGTTCATATAGTAAATTGTGGTTATTGTATTCGAATGTGATTGATGTTTGTTTTTATTTTTGACATGATGAGAGATATATGGTATATGAGTGTCTTGAGGGTATTGAGATCGGGGCTAAATTTCCTTCATAAACTTAGGAATTTCGCATAATTTTTCCCAACTGAAGAACTTTTGAGCGTAAACTTGACTTCCCATTAACTCGATAGTATCATACAGAAGGAAAAAACCGACCTACATAAGAATAATGATTTTAAGCGAAAAATTTTTACGGTGAAAGTTCAAAAACATCTAATTTCCAGTCCATTGAGTAAAGGATAGTTTGTTCTGTTTCTTATTCAACCCGAAAAGAAGGAGTAGAACATAAAAAGGAGTAGCCAATGATGAGCAATTACTTTTCTGGTAATTCTAGCCTTCTACCTTATATTATAGAAAATTACATTACTGTAAGTTTTACAACAGTGATCATTGAACATCAGAGATGGAAATTTCTGGTTTTAGAAAAGTTGGTTGCTAAAATGATTACAATTTTTAAGAATGCATGCAATATCAATTATTTGCATAATAATTCCAAAGAAAACTGAATAAAAAAGAAAAAGTTTTCAGATAACTAAACATTTTTATTTATGAAATCGTTTTTGTACTTTATTTTTCGAGAATGATTGATAACGAAATCAAATAAGCTCTCCTTTACATGAGTGTTCCTTATATCCTTGTCGAACGCGACCACACGAAAATAGCCATTTGAAGCGAAGCAACGTCATTGATTTGGATGGCGTTAGAGAAGCTGTGCGTGTCAAATAAACGCCACCCTTGCAAAAGTGCGCTTTCGATTCCCGTGAGTCGCGCTCCACTGGGCCTTGGCGCAGGTGTTCGCAAGCAGCCAGGCGGCGTCTGGCGGGCCAGTCGCCCGGGAGCACGCACAGCGGAAGAGAAGCCGCACTGCGTCTGGAAATTTGCGTTAGGCGCACGCACGACCCGCTCCTTCGCGGTTCGGTTGAATCGGATTTGGAAGAGAGGGCGCTGTTGACAGCGATGAGTTAACGATGTTTGCAGTTTTACGGATTTGCTTGTCTGTCACTTCTGATCTTCCAGTGACTAGCGTCGTGTTGTAATGTCTGCTTATAAAAGTTGGATTCTTTCGCCTTTACAGTTTTTTGGTCTATAACTGATGTTAGTTTAAAATATAAAATGCAGACTTAAGTTTGTAATCAATGAAAACTAGGAAATACACAAAAAATATAAGGAATTGTACGGTTTGGGTAGTCAACCTGACTATTTTGCATAAGTAACAATGTTTACTACATTCCGTCATACCAAAACAAGTTTTGAATTCGTTTATGGGATGTGGTAAACGCAATTTTTATCCAAATATTATTATATTACTTTTTTCCGCTTTGAAAATATATTTCATTCCTCCCTTCAAATCATTCAAAAATGTACTAATATTTCGTACGAAAAAATACCTTTGAAAATAAGTTTTTTAGAAAAAACATTGGCTTTTACTTTATTGGGGTAATTGCATTGAATTCACCTTTGCTAACATTTTTTCTTCACAACGTTTCGTCGATGTTGCGAGATCTATAACCCCAGCAAAGCGTGACAATTCCAGATACACACAAACTCAATCACTGTCTATTGTAAGTGATCCCTCTATATTTAAATTTGCGGTGTATATATTTTGGCAAGCAAAAAAATAGCACATGTGCTAGTAAATTAACATAAATTAAGTGTGTATACCTGCAAGTAAATGTAATGAAATCACGAAAAGAAACAGAAGAAATGATGAATTTTGTAGAGTTCGTGTCGTTTGCGCAAGTTATGTTTGTATAATGTCTATTGGATTATTTTCTTTTTTAAGAATATTAATATAATATATTATAATTATATTATATTATATTATAATAATATAATATTTATATATATATAATTCTACCAATATTACTATCTTAACTAAATGCATGTTTTCTACAAGTAAACGTATTGGGGTAATAGAATAGTATTGCGGCATAGCATTAGAAGTATTTTTTTCTCTTGAATACCTAAATATGTATTTCCTGTTCCAAAATATTTTTATAAATGTTATTTTATTTGTGATAGAAATGCAAATTACGAGTCCCAGTATCTGTAGCTGTATGACGATGAAAAAGCACACTTGGCAGGTTGAGAATACCATAAACACTTACATCTTAATCCATGTCTGCAAGGCCGCGACACAGGTGGTAGGTCTTGTCTCGTAAAGAGCTATTGTGTCAAAGTAGAAACATGCATACATGAAAATAACGA
>BOPP01000084.1:593024-607678 GCA_017312745.1 Gryllus bimaculatus
AATGAAATCATGGCGTTAACGTTGATTGGCAGCCGCATAGATACTTGAAAGTTGGACATGAAGGTTGTAACATGCAGGTATTACAAAAGGATAAAGTGTATGACTATATAGTAGTTCATGATGTTGATTTTTGTTCTGTATAATAATGGCGAGAATGTAATATTAAATGAGGCAGTACCATCTTTGGATGTTTTAGATGATAGATATATAGTAAAAAAGGTAAAAATAAAGCCAGGGATTGAGAAATAACGATTTCTTGGGTGAAATGGGTTTCGAACACTGAATTAAGCATAATGTTCAATTTTATCAATTCTGAAGGAATAAAAAATAAAAGTATCTTGTTTTGAAAAAAAAAAATGCTGTAGGGAGGCATTAATGACCATTCCATGTTTGAAAAAGGATCATGTATAATGCCACGAACTGGTTTATACAAATCGGGAGTTTAAGTTTTGCAAATGAAGAGAATGTGAGCAGATTTTAGCACTGAACTTAATCTGTTCTGCTTGGGTGTTTAAGTATTTTTTCAAATGCTTGAAAATGACTTCAGTAATACATTTTCCGATACCTACTGGATGAATTGTTAAAGCTTGGGTAATAACATCGAACATTTTTTATCTTTTTGGGCATTAAAGTATTATGCAAGGGATCCGACGGGCATTCTGAGTAGGTTTAACCCTGGCAACTCTTCATAGCTGTTTGTACTGTTCTTGGCGTAAGTGTTTTTTTCTGAGGAGTATTTTTGTCGATTCACTTGTTGGGTATGTTCTTTTGATAAGTTCTTGATTCTCTGCAGGCTTTGTAGTTTGCTGGGTGGTCCCGCTTGCCGCAAAGTGCACATGTTGGTTTTGTTTGTTTTATTTTTGTACGCATTTCGGTAAGGTGTGCTTTCTTTGCCGAATTACACAAACATCTAGGACTTCGTTGCTGGCGAGGTACGCACGACTATGATTGTAACTGTTGGCATCTATAGCCATTGTCACTGATTTCTTTCTTTTTATGCACGGCGGTTCGAACGTTGCTTGGGCATGCATTAATGTAGTAGGGATTTGGTAGATATATGCGTTATTCCGCGTGGTTCTAGGTCGACGTAGAAAAGGCATGTTGGGTCTTTTGGTCAATCTATGGCGAATGTTATGAATGTTCGCTGACTTTGTGACCAAGTTCCTCAAGTTCGACGTTGAATACTTCTGCTTCAACAGATGGGTGTACGTGCTACAGGACAACTCGAAATGCTCTTTCTTTTTTTTAGTTGGTACGTGTTGGTACAGTTGCTTTTTTTTTCATTTAGGAATTTTATAACTGCTCTGTAGGCCCTTCTAATTGTCTCTGGGTTGACTTTTTACTTGCATTGTTGGGTACATTTTATATGTAAATTTTATTTTTTGCCGCGATGGCTTCACGTAGTGACTCTGTGGAACGAGGGCACTTTTACAACATAAGGATAAATATAGGGGAGGTTTTTGTTGAGGTGTTATCTTCATTCATATGTTTTGCTTGTGGCGTCTTTTTCCCCGTCCGCTCTGCCCCTTGAGTTGTTTTTTAATGGCTTTTGGGCAGTGTTCAAACCTGTTGCTTGTTTTTTATTTCACTCGTATTTGGCGCTTGCTGTGGGGTTACTATTACACGGCTGTCAAGTCGTTTACGCTTAGCAGAGCGAACAACTTGCATTCAGGGTAGGAAAGTAGAATTGCACTGTACCTGTTTGTTGATTGTCGGATGGAATTACACTGTTCTCCGAGAACGTCGCTGTAAGGCAATTTCTGTTGTCTTCTGCTTTGCGATAACTGCGTATTGTAAAGTTGCGTCGATTGTTCATAGCGGTTGGGGAGCTTAAGCTGTACTTCTTGGAGTCTGTGGGTTGGTCGCAGTTGTTGGATTTGGGGACACTGGGTATTGATTGCGAGTTGCCAGTTGTCGTTGCTGCTTGGTGGTATTCACACCTGTAATTTTACGGGCGGCGTGGGGTGTTGATGGTAGTTCTCCTCCGCATCCTGGTGCGGCCGGGGTAGGCGCGCAGGGCGGAGGCTCGTGGAAGGCGTGCCGCTGATCGAAACGGGAGGCTTTCACTGCACACGCTGGACACTAACAGTATCACCGGATTATAATAACTGAATGTACTTAGGGGAGAACGGGGTCTCCCTTGATAATGCGCGAGGCACTTGCCACACTGGGGACAACAGCACTATCACCGTTTATAGTAGACGTGTTCAGCTTAGTAGAACGGGGTCACTGGTAACGCGCGGAGCGGAGGCAAGCTGGCACGCCGACCTGCACGCTGCGGGCTTGGACTTTTTTAAAACTAAAAATATTGGAAGATAGATATTTTGTCGTTAATGAAATCAGTTTTCTTTAAAGGGATAAGATTTTGAAATAATGTTATATTCTAATTTGTGAAATGTTAATAGCTTCTTTTGCGTACTTTTTGCGGTAAAATTTAAGGCAATATTATTTCTTGTAAGCATTTTTTTGTTCTAGGTAAAATTCAAAGTCGGTATTAAAGATTTTTGGAGTTAATTTGACGCGCAGATAGCGTTACAGGACGCTTAAAGAGAATGGGTGCATGAACTCATGGCTCGTTGAAAATCCCTCATTTGTCCGAAAATTGGCCATAATTCAAATTTTTTTGGGAGTCAACTACAAGAAGGGGTGAAGTACATCTGGGAGTTCGGGGTGTCTTCGGGGATTTAATCGGTCTTGCCTTGGTGCAGGTTGAAATGCTAGGGCGGTAGTGCTAGCCAGGCTACTACTACTTAGACAAAGCTTGCACAAGTATTTTTAAGTATTTTTTTTCTTCAGAAAAACATGCTTGGCAAGCGAGTGAAGCTGTCCCCTGGCCATAGTAATGAGACCTTGGCATTTTCTGTATTTTAAATATGTTGCGTGGACAATAAATCATTCTAGTGATGGGTTATAAGTTATTAATTATTAATATAGCTTATTTTTTCCATAAGTTTTACTAAAAATATTTCGAGTACAAATCTTCTTGTTGTTGCATATTTATACAAAAGAAATTATAAATTGATATTTGACCCGCACACTGAGGCTAATGAAAATATAAAGTGTTTTAATTGAATTTGAGTGCGCGTTAATTTGAGATTTCTTGGATAAATATGGCTTCAACGGGGAGGTGCATTAACTAAACTTAAAACAATAATAATATCTGCCAAAATGCCGAGATCACACAGTGGAACTTCGGCTTTTTTCAAACAAACTAAGAATAAACCCTGTTCATACTTGACCTGAGTCGAAACTCTACGATTTTGGAAAACAATTAATGATTTTTTGGGGGAACTTTACATGAAGACGCCCTAAACATTTTAAAATTTTTCTCAAAACTGTTCAGAAATTTTTTTCTTTAAATGTCTTGCTAAGAATTAGAGTAAAATACTCTAAACTTATTAAATGTGACAAACCGCCCGATTTCACTGTACACTCTAAATTTTCGAAAAATTTTTAATAGTAATACTTTGTTTGGCGTGTTTCGTACAACTGGTAAAATTAAAGATATAATTTTTCCTGTCAATGTATTTTTTGTAACGTAAATTAGTTCATTCTTAGATCATGTACATGTTTTGTAACTTTTAGTGTTTTCGCGCATATTGGACGAAATATTTGGGAATTTAAACAAATTACAAATCAAGATTATTCTTCAAAAACAGATCCAAACTTTTTCTTTAGCACTCTTCTGGTAGGGATAGTGCTAATAGAATTCTATAAGATGAACGTCGTAATATGCATATTTCTGATATTCTTGGTGTTTTTTCCCAAAAAATCAAAAATGTATTTTTTGCTCTTTGTCTCTCAGCGTCGTTCGTATTTACATTAGCGGCGATTTGTTTCAGCATTAATATATTTATGGAGTACATGTGCTTTAAATAATGTCAAAACTTTCTCGAATACTCGAAATGACACAAAAATTTTTTGGCATTTCAGAATCACGCCAAAGTTCTGTGTGGGCCATTTCCACAAAAATTGTCAAAATTTTTTCTTCAAAACTTTTTGTAGACGAAGAATGAGTGCTAATGTGCAGTTTTTTTTAACGACAGGGCGAAGGTTCTGTTCGATCACTTTTTTTGTTTTTTTCAAAAATTAGCCGCAAATGTAATTTTTTTTGAAATATCTCTCACTCTTTAATGTGCACAGTTTCCAGCATGCACATGTGTCTGAAGTGTTTTTTAATAGACTTGTAATTAGGGTTTTAGAAAACTTATTAGTTTCTTATGAAAATAATGTTTTGAAATTTTGGCTTTCGCAGTAATGCTTTATACACCATTTCGCTTCATTTCCTTCGAGGTTTTACTCTTTTTTCATATTCTTAAAGAATAATACGGTTCTACTATTAGAAAACCGGAAAAGTTGAGAAACTTTAGGAAAAAAGTACTCTTGAGTGGGTGATAGCAGTTGGCAGATCGAACAATGCAGATGACATTCAAACGATAAATTCGATTAACAGAAGTTTAAATCCAAGTAAAATATTTTCTGCTGCACAAGTGTTCTATACAATTAGAGGACTATAAACGATCATCAAAAAGGAAAGTAATATTAATTTTAACAATGGCATTTTAATGAATTGTAATACCATTTGGATTTAAATAATTGGTAAATACCTGTAACAAATATTGTACTTCAGCTTCTAGGTGCAAATAATCCTTGCGTTGATCTGATTTTCCGTCCATTGTCCTGATCCTCGAGCAAATTCTGAGATGGCGCCTTGTTTTTGGGCTTCTGGACATATGAATGTAAGCTTCAAATTTACTTCTGCTCATAGCACGTACACGCAGTTTTTAACTGTTTGTTTACGTAAACAAATTAATACATAGAACATCAAACAAGGAGGAACGGAGACAGTCAGACCTAGCTGGCCGCTGACTAAAATGTAAGAAACCAATACGCAGAAAGTGGTGTGCCATTCTGTACATCCTAGTTTCTCTATGAGAATATGTTAACAGCATATGTTAACAGCACACATTGAGGTAATATGGAGAGGTTCAGGACAATACTATATAGGTTTACTGTGCGGTCTGTTCGCTTTAGGAGAAGAGTAAGCTAGATGTTGTCCCTCTCTTCAAAGCATTAGACTTTATGTTTTTCTTCTTGGCTCAAAATGTAAACTCTAATATTCCTGTTAAAGGTAAGAAACATTCTTAACATCGTAACTACTGTCGTAAGTTTTTGTTCGATATTTTGACATTACAATGATATAATGCTTGTGTGATCTACTATGATCTTATCATGCAATATGTTGCAATCTGCGAAAAGTGCATTAAAACAGCATCTCGCTATTAGAGATATTACAGGTAATCGTAAAAATCATCTTCTTTAAATGTTACGGCTTACCGAATATATAGCGCAAGGATTCCATGCCAAACAACACACTATCGCAATATTCCTGGATATCACCAAAGCGTTTGACAAAGTATGGCATTAAGGCCTACTCTACAAATTAAGACAAATAGGCACTCCACTACTTATTCCAAATTACTAAAAGTTTTCTAAATCAAAGAAAGTTCCAAGTCAAAATTAACGATGCAATATCATCCTTACACCAGATTTCAGCAGGGCTGCCCCAAGGGTCCCCATTATCACCGATATTATTCAATTTATATATATCCGATTATCCACACCTAATAGATTCGCAAATAGCGCTTTACGCTGATGACACTGCACTTTTTTCCAAGCATGGGGACATTAGGACAGCTAGGAATAACTTACAAGACGACCTTGACATATTCATAAATGGGCAAAAAATTGGAGAATTAAAATAAATCCAGATAAACACAGGCGAAAATTTTCACCCTAAGACATCCCCTCACCCCTCCGCAGTTAAGTTACAAGCACAGCAGCCAAATATCTAGGAATGCAACTTGATACAAAATTAAACTGGAAAACACACATTTACACAACACGAACAAAATCACAAGCAAAATTTTCCCAACTTTACGCACTAATTAACAAAAAATCCTCCCTTAAAATAGAGACCGGAATGATAATTTACAAGTCTATAATTCGACCAACTATGACTTATGCATGCCCAATATGGGGAAATGCAGCAAAAACTAATATAAACCTGTTGCAAACTATACAAAATAAAGCGCTAAGAACTATAATTAAAGCGCCATGGTTTATTTCGAACAAGCAAATCCACCACGAACTGCAAATTCCGACAATAAAAGAACACATTACCAAACTGTCCGAAGACTTCTTCACATCACTCCCCTCATCTCCCAGCACCTCCATTTTCAACCTTGGACGTACAGCTGAACCGAACTTACGCATCAACTAACGCTTCCCTAAAGAAAGATTCAGACCATCATAAAATAGCAGAAAATGGGCCTCAAATAATATAAACTTCATCGAATAATCATATCAACGATCATTCTCTGTACTCTCAATATACTTTCGTAATAATTTATATTATTAATAAAAAATAATAACAACCAAAAACATTTATCGCATCCGTCCAGGGCACCCACAGTTAGGAAATAAACCAAAAGTTATATATGATTGTATTCACAACCCTGAAAAACATGTATGTTGAACAGGTAGACAATACATTTTTTTTTAAAATTTTAAAAAAGGTCAAATGAACAGGGGTTTATTTAGTTTGAAAAAAAGCCGAGATTCACTGTGTGATCTCGGATATTTGGAGATATTATAATTGTCTTAAGTTGTTAATGGCATCTTACCGTTGGCCACAATTTATAAAGGAGTCTAAAACGCGAACTCAAATTCAATTACAAACACTTTATATTTCCATTGCCTCAGTGTGGAGACAAATATCAGTTTCTAACTTATTTTTATAATTATGCTTCAGGAAAAAATAACACGTTTTATGTTGCAACTGATTGAAAGTATAGAAATAATTCATAAAATTCGACTAAATTAATACGAGTTTATTTTATTTTTTGACTTACATTTTTTATTATTTTAGTTACAAGGGGGCGGGAATACATGAAATATCTCTTCCTAACTAATAAAATATTGTGATAAATACCCCAGCAACGCCGGGTACTTATGCTAGTTACTAATAATATATTAACATCCCTAATGCTAAAATTTAAAAATTTTGATTTGCTTATATACACGTACGTATACACGGATTAATATAAGTTATGTACAGGAAAGTTATCTAATGTAGCGGAAAAACGATTTCAAGATTTCGACAGAAATATCTGGGGACCCCAAAACGACTTTTGGAGGCCCCAGATAGCGGAAAAGTGTTGTTTTTTTTTTTCAAAACGTACGTCTGTCCGTCCGTCCATTTGTTTGTCCGTCAATACGTCTGGAGCCTGTGACCACTACTAGCACTTAAACCATGCATAGGATTGTTTAAATTGAAGAACCCCCTCCCCATTTTGGCTGAGTAGAAGTTTTGCAAGTTTGAAAAACATTCTTTAAAATTTAGGGGTACATCAAACACTTCGAACATTTTTAAATTTTTCTAAAAAACAGCTCCACATTTTTCCATTTCTTGTAAGAATAGAGTAACATTCAGTAACTGCAGTAGAGTAACAGTAAAAGTGGCATGGATCCGATTTTCGTTGTTAACTCAGAATTTTTGAAAATTTCAAAAGTATGAATATTTTTGGTGCCTTTCTACAAAATCAAAATTAAAGATAGATATTTTTCATTCAAATGAAATATGTTGTCCATAATTAGTTCTTTTATTAAGGTCATATACATTTTTTGATAATGTTAGTAGTTTTTGCGCAATTTGCATGCAAATTTGCAATTTCAAAAAATTAAAAATACAAGATTTTCTCTAAAACCACTCTAATTTTTTTTTAACTTTTGGTAGAGATAGTACAAAATTCACTCTATCAGATGACATAAAAGTCATATTGCTATACTTTTTTTTTAATTACAAAAATGTAACTTTTTGACTTGTCTTTCCCGTCGTTAACACTAGAGGCAATGTCTTTACATTAATCTATTTATGAGAACATGTAAATAATGTGTGATAATGTTTCCCGAAAACTCAACAGTTTCCGTATAAATGAGCTCAAAATTTCGCATTTTCAGAAACACTCAAACGCTACTTTCAAAAAATGGATAAAAATGTTTTCTAAATTTTTACAACTGATAGAGCTAATTGCACTGTTTATAATGACGTAGAATTCATTTTGCTAAATTCATTTTTTTTAAATTACACAAATGTATTTTTTTATATATTTCTCACACTTTATATGCTCTTTTCCAGCGACTCAAAGTGCTTGAAATGTCGTCATATGAAGTTTATCGAAAACTCAATAGTTTTCTATGAAAAGTTCGAATTTCAAATTTACTGTAGCGCTTACATGCCATTTTCTTTAAAACGGCTCCAATATTTTCAAAGAAAATTACCATTTGTGACAAAGTTTTACTGTTATTTAATATTCTTAAAATAATATTCTCATTCATCTATTAGAAAGCCGAAAATTAAGAAAGTTTTTAAAGAATGTACTTTGGGCGACGATAGGTGGCAACTGGGAAGAGTTCATGGCAAGTCCAAATTGCCGAGACCAATGGAAATAGAAAACTAATACGGGAAATTCAGTGCCATTCTTTAGCACCTCTAGTTACTTTCCGTGTTTATACGTACATACTGAGTAATATACGTAGTATAGGGAAAGTTATGAAATACTGCGAAAAATCGATTTCAAGATTTCAACGGACATTCGCGTTTTGAGCCCCTGATACCGAAAATGTTTTGTTTTTTTCAAAACGTCCGTCTGGCCATCCGCCTGTGAACACCACTCGCGCCTAAACCGTGAGTAGGATTTTTTTCCAAATTGAATAAACCCCTGTCCATATCGCTCGAGTCGAAACTTTGAGATTTTGAAAAACTTTCTTTAAAATTGAAACATGAAGCCCCGCCAATCTTTTCAAAATTTTCACAAAAACTTCTCCAATATTTTCCTTTAAATTTCTTGTAAGAATAAAGAAAATACACATATAAAGGTGGCGTATGTCCGATTTTCATGGTTAAATCTAAATTTTCAAAAATTCCAAAATTTCAAAATTTTGCGGGCTTGTGTTTTTCTTAATGAGTTCTTTCATTAAGGTCGTGTACATTTTTTGAAAATTGTAGTAGTTTTCACGCAATATTACGAGAAATATCTGCAATTTGAAATATTACAAATTCAAGATTGTCTCAATAACGGCTCCAAATTTAGTCTTTAAACTTTTGATAGGGATAGTGCTTACTATAATCTCTAATGTAACATAACATCTATATTGCTCTATTTTTTTGTTTTTTCAAAATTTATAAAAATGTATTTTTTTACTCGTCGTTCACGTCGGTTATATTTACATTAACGGCAATTTTATACATTAATGTATTTATTAGTATGGCTCCAAATTTTCAAAGTAAATTTCCATTTAGGAAAAGATTTTACTGTTCTTTAATATTCGTAAAATAATATTTACAATATATGAGTAAGAAACCGAAAAATTAAGATAATATTTAGAAAACGTATTTTGGGCTGCGATAGTTGGCAGCAGAAATTTAACACGAGAAAGTCTGTGCCATTCTGTAGCACCACGTTTTGTGTATACTTTAATAATTGATATGTAAATTCCGCTCTTTTGAAATGCATCCATCCATTTCTTTCATTCATATATCTTTTGTCTTATTAGGTTGCCCAATATTATTCTTACTACGATCTGTAGCAGGAAACGATTGCCATTAAAAACTTTCAATTTTCTCCGTTTATAAGGAAATAAAGATTGATTATTGCTTCAATTCTAAATTAACATTGCACCATTAAAATTTATTTCATTATTTTGTTCATCTGAAATTCGAACATAAAGACATTTTTTTGACAAACGAGTATTAATAATGGATAAGATGTTAAATAATAGGCATTTGATAATTGAGTTGAATTTTAAATGATGTTAGAAAATTTGTTTCTCAATGAAATTCCTCATTTTCTTTAGAATCATCCCACCAGCACAATTAAAATATTCATTAATTGTATCAAATGGAATATATTTAGAATTAATATTATCGATAGTAGATTCGTTTTTTTAAATATTTGATTTTGAAATACTAATAATGATTCAATAGAATCCACAGCATTAACATTTAATTTAAATCACTTTTAATTTCAATTCTACTGAGAATACGATTAGATTTAATAGTAATGTTTGTGGAATTAAAGTGTGCTTGTGATTTAATGTATATAATTTTCTAAATTTTCAGTATTATATTGTTCTGAAGGAATTATGAGAATACGTGTTTCTTTTTTGTTCATAATGGAATTTATTATCTGAAGTTTCATTGAGTATTAGAAATGTAGAATAGAATCCAACATATGCTACTGTAGAATAATTCTACATTGGTGTAGTAAATCTTTTATGAAGTACTGAGTATAATCCACTTAACCTCAATATTTTAATCATTTAAATTAGTAAAAAAAATATGATATGTAGCTTTGATTCAGTTTCAATACAAACTTCCATTTAGAAAGAAATAATTTCATTAGGAAAACCTTTCCTCAAAATAATTAGAAATGGAGGTTTTATCGAAACTGAACCAAGCAACATACATGTTAAGATTTCAAAGAAAATAACTTAGAAGATGGATATGAATATCCTATTCTTAATATAAGAAACATAGACACTAAATATGGAAATAAAATTGTTGTGTATCAAAAAACCGATAAACTGGTCAAATTTTTAGTGTATTTTACCTATTCGATACGCTAATTGCTTAAAAGAAAAGGATATTAAAGATCTTTTAAAATCTAAGAATTTTAAATTAGTGTATAAAGGATTTTTGGCAAAAGCAGTAATTCTTTTGCTTCTCATTTTTAGAAATTTTTACATTCTAACACAATGGTTCAAATTCAAAGAAAATACGTCTTTGAATTGGAGGAAATGAATCACTATTGGATCTGTTAAAGGATCTAATAAAATCTGTTAAAGGAAGACACATTTTGAAGGTATACTAAACATATTTTTTACTTAAATAAGATTGATGAAACATCTAGATCTTCATCCTACAAGACATTGAAAAAGAAACGTAGGAAATTATTATCCGCGATCCTCGAAACATTTTGCGATGGACATTGGTCAAAACGAATCGTTTTGTAAAATCAACTCATTTCTCCTCTGCAGAGGCCCTGCATCGTGGACTTCTTTCACCGCTGTGACAGAGGACAT
Source organism: Gryllus bimaculatus (assembly GCA_017312745.1). Classification (NCBI taxonomy): domain Eukaryota; kingdom Metazoa; phylum Arthropoda; class Insecta; order Orthoptera; family Gryllidae; genus Gryllus; species Gryllus bimaculatus. Next base: position 604,170 of record BOPP01000084.1, read on the forward strand.
TGGAAAAGAGAGTAGGAAATTATTATCCGCGATCCTCGAAACATTTTGCGAAGGACATTGGTAAAAACAAATAGTGTTGTAAAATCAACTCATTTCTCCAATGCAGAGGCACTGAATCGTAGACTTCGTTCACCGCTGTGCCAGAGGCTCGGTCTACCGACCCGTTCGATGGCACTGGAAGCGACCTTGCGCGCCAGGGCAAGAGCTAACGGCGTCGCGTCGGCCAAGAGCAGAGAGTTGTCGGAACAAAAGGGAAGCCACGGGTCTGCTCGAGAGGTTGCAAAGGAAATTGTGACCAGACCGTGACCGCGGTCTTCGGATCCAATCGCATCACGAGCTCAGCGGCGATCGAAGCTCGGAATGCTGCAGATCGGAAAGAAAGGGGGCGTCATTTCAGTTCAATGTTTTCATCAACCTTTTTCTATACAGAAGGAGCAAAACGGCTTGTAAGACAACGGTGACCGCACATAGTCGTAACCGTAATGGTTGCTAAAGCGGACAGAAGAGTAGAGGAGTTGTACTTATCATGCTGGAATTATTTTTTATATTTATGACAGATGAGAATCGTGGATCTTTCGAAGAAGAGAAACGGAACTAATAATAAAAAATTTTAAATAAAATTTATATTTTGTGTATTTCAAACTATTTATGTACTCCTTCTCGAGTTTCCGTGCGCCTTATTGTGAGAAATAAGGATGATGTTGTAATATAGCCGCAAAGAAGAGGTTAGAGTTGGTGAGATTTTCGCAGCCCCTAAAAAACAATATCTCTTTTACTTGAGCACTTTATGTAGGTCTTCATTTCCTTGTTTCATTGGCATTTAAAATGTGATATTTATAAGATTTAGTGGATTTATAAGAAAGGAATGTCTGTATTGGTGAAAATAAATCGTAGATGCTAACATTTTGGTTAGGTAGGGATTGCATAACTGATATTGTGGTAAAATGAGAGATAAATTATGGCAACAAGCAAGCTTTTTTATTCCTTAGTAAAAATGTTAAGTTGGTACAAAAAGACGTAAGCATAAAAAACAAGTGAGGTACAAAAACGAAACGATGAGATTACATGAAATTGGCATTGCGCACTGCACCCGAATGAAGATGGCAGCTAGATGGCAGGCGTTAGTAGTGATAGTCCCCCTTGAAGCCCGCGAAGCCGTCGTCGTCCCCGAAGCCGCCGTGGTAGCCGTGGTCGGCGCCGCCGGCGTGGTGGTGGCCGCCGGCGAAGCCGCCGTGGTGATGGCCGGCGTCGTGGTGGTGGGCGTGGTGGTTGGCGTTGTCGCGCGCCTGCTGCGCCACCGCGGCCGCGTTCTGCGCCGCCTGGCGCGTGGCCTCGAGGTCGGCGCGCGCGCTCGACAGCTGGCCCTCGAGCGTGGCGACGCGCTGCTTGGCCGTGCCCACCATGCCGCTCTGCGACGCCAGCTCCCCGGACGCCTCCTGCGCGGCGCGCGCCGTCGTGTCGGCCGCCTGCTGAGCCTCGTTCAGCGCCGACTGCAGCGACCGCACCTGCGCACGCGCACCGCCCCCGCGTCAAGGCGACGCCCTGCCCCGCCAACAAGGCCAACAACACCACAATGCAATTATTTAACGGCAAGCGGCAGGCCTGGATGACCAAGGTGGCCTCAGTCAGAAGGATCGCGGGTTCGAGTCCCGCCGTGGGCATGGTTGCTTGTACCTTGTCTTTCATGCATGTGTGTTGACGCGCAAAGGCCTTGTTAGTATGCTGTCAACAAACTGAGGAGCTGACAAGAGTGTCAGTTTCTAGTGCAGGGGTTAATACGTGTCCCCATGAAGGACATAGTCGGTATCTGGAGCGCATAATCGAAAAAACGGCATCCCCTGGAACTGGATAGAGACCCCGGAAGAATAACATATAAGGGTGAGCTTCAAATTTTGTTGCGTCGAGTTTTCAATTAATTTAGAGAGATTGATTATAAAAGTAAAAATAAAGTGTAAAAATAATTATTTCATAATTTTTCACATTGATATTGCAATGAAATCTACTGTGGTTATATTTTATCGCGAGAGATAGCAATGTATATGATATATCGCGGGAAATCTTCCCCCCGCTGGCTTGCGAGAACAACGCCAACCTTCGTCGGTTTGCAGGGATTTTCGTCAACCTGGTGTCTCCCACCAGCGTGGCCTATCGCCAGCCGGGACAAGCTCTATCTAGGTGGTGTCGAAACTCCTAGCATCTTGGGGTGTGGAACCCAAGGGCTTCCCAGAGAGAGGCAGTGCAGAGGCCCTGAGCTACTGCGAAGTCGCGCGGACGCAGCGTGCGGGTGTGGGCGAGTGGAGCGCTAACCTGAGCGGCGGCCTTGCTGGCGGCGTGCGCGGCGGCGTTGGCCGCCCGCTGCGCCTGCGACAGCTGCTGCAGCTCCCCGTCGAGCTGCGCGTGGGCGTCGCGCACGGCCTGCGCCGCCTGTGCCACCAGCGTCTGCTTGGCCGCCAGCGCCGTCTGCGCGTTGGCCGCCGCCGCCGCCGCCTGCTGCGCCAGCTGGTTCTTCGCCTGCAACGCGCCCCCGCCCGCGCGTCAATGCACGCCGCCCCGGACGCGGCCGGGGTGATTCGTTCGACCAAGAATGGGATTGCGCGGGAGAATCAGATTTTGTAATAAAGGACTACAACCTGCGTCCAACGTTTGGAGGTTGCTACTGTTGAATTTCTACGGTCACATTTTTATAAGCTTTTCGCAGTTTTGAATTTTCAAAAATGAGAAAGGATGCAGGGAGAACTCAATTAAAGAAGAAATGTATTTCTAGCATAAAAAAGACTTGAAAATATCTATGTTGTTTGTCTTTGCGTAATCTATATTAAAGGGAATAAAATTATATGTGAATCAAAATTACTTTCACAAAACTTCGCTAAAAATGAAATGAATAAACCGACGGAACTAATTCATAATATATAAAAGTGAAATACTGTAATTCTGGCTTTAGAATTGAGAAATCAAAGGAGATAAACATTAATATAAAAAGTATAACTTTCGTATTAATATTTGTTTGTTGAATATTAAGAACGAAAAACTTTGACTCACTCGATAAATTGCTCACGTTCTACCAGCATTAGAAAGGTACTTTCTGCTCATCATATAATCCTACAATAACTGTTTAACGTTATATTCGTTAGAGAAAGAGAGAAAAGTGGAAATATTTACACACAGTCACACACTTCATGAAATAGAGAACTTAATAAAACAGGAGGATTTCGTGAGATTCATTAAAGCTCAAAGAATTAAATGGCTGGGTCATGTTCAAAGAAGACTCCTAAAGAAGATAATGGAATGGGTGACAATAGGTGCAAGAAAGAGAGGAAGACTACGATCTCGATGGATGGCTGACGTGTGCCAAGATTTAAGGGTGTTGAGAGAAAAAGAGTGGAAAGTGACTAGAGGATAGAATAATATGGAATGACTTAATTGAGAAAGGTAAACCCATAGAGCGTTGTTGAGCTAATGAAAAAAGAAGATTCACACACTACCACACATTCAAATACATGGAGGGACAT
>BOPP01000084.1:608469-627680 GCA_017312745.1 Gryllus bimaculatus
GAAACTAAAATATGTTTGTAAACAAGAAATTTAAAAAAAATGGTGGAATATATACTTAAAAACTGGCGATGAGAATTTAGCATCACAATTCTATAAGCTATAACAATAGATATAAATTATCGTTTTTTTTTGACTGACCCTCCTAACTTCAAAGAACTTGATTGTTAGAATTTTCTTTTACCTTTTTTAAAATGGGAAGTATTTTAACACTCCAAAAGTTATTCTCAAGTGAGGAGAGAATGGGAAATCACCCCCCTCCACCGACGGCATTTCAAGAAGAAATTTGCGAATTTACTAAAATGTTGCAATTTTTCATAAAGGAATTTAGGATGGCACTGAAACTGACATCATCCTCAGTCTCCATACAATGATGTCATTTCTGTATATGTCCGTGGTTTCATATGTTACATTTCTCTTGTTGTTACACGAAACATACTAAAATAGTATGAATTTAATATGTTTGATTCGAATACCAAGCATTTTAATTAAGACACAAATTTATTCTCCCCCCCCCCATTGTCCCCTTCAGCTTGTATCTAGCGACTCCTTTTTCGTCTCCAGGTATTATATGGCGCAGGCTGGATTTATGTGAACGAAGAAAATCTAAAAATATGTATTTTTCAATAACAACATTTTGAATGATATTGACTTTTGAAGTACTAGAGAGGGAACTGAAAAATTGAACCAAACTGTTCCAGGAGATAAATTTCTTATTAAACTTGTGGGTCTATACCGAGATATTATCTATTAATTTGTTTGTCTATGTTTTACTCAAATATATTAGAATTTATATCTGTGCACTTGGCATTCCTATATTGAATACTAATTCTAATTCTCTTCTATTGAAACATTGATATGTTGTCAAACCATGAGGTAGTGATATGCAACTTACCCAAGCAGACCAACAAAGCAATAATTCTGGTGTTCATGGTGGCTATTGGTGTGCCTCTGGACTATGGGCGGATTTCTGAAACAAAGAAAACATCATACCATTACGTATATTTTCTTGTATGCCAATTAGCCCAACCAACCGTAACTGTTCTAATATAATTTTATATTTTGAGACAAATATATTCGCCAACATTGTTGGAGAAAACTATGGAATTTTCACCCATTTCCATTTTTTCGGTAGAAATGTGTAAGGATGTTTTATAATGTCGATAATAAATTTACTTTATGAAACTCAATTTCCTAAATATGATTAAAGTAAATCAAACTAGTATTGCGTACATCCTATGCTAGAACGTATCCAAGATATTGTTTACGATCATAAGTTTTTCTCACATTATTGTTAAAGTCTACAACATTTATTATGTTCGAATATCAAAAAGCAATGTTTTTGAAATCACCATTCCATGAGTTATCATGAAATCGTAAAGATAGAAAGAAAGTTATTTTCGCTTTTTACCTACATCGTTGATAGAAATTTCAGAATTTCGATTTAATTATATTAAATTTGAGAAAATGTTAGAAGATATTGAATAAAAATAGCTAGTTTAGACTTAGCAAATTGCGTTTTCACAATGGAGATTAATGAAACTTTTACAAAAAACAGTTGTTTGATATTTAATATTATCTACAACATGCTGCCAATATCACTGATCATCTGTTCACTGAACACTTGATCTACATTTTTAAAAACGAACTACTACTACCTTTTTAAAAACGAACTACTACATTTTTAAAAACGAAATGATACAAACTATGAAACTATGTTATTCCAATGTAGATTACTAACTATTTTGGGCATTATAGATCAGCATCCAAAGGAATCGTTGGTAATAACGTTGTTCTAACTTTGAGCAAACGAAATTGTTTAATATGTCCCACCTTCCTCTAAACTGCGCCTCCAGTAATGTTGAAAGCAAGCGCTGCTTACCTGGCGCTGCGGCTGGGCGAGTGGTGGAGGGCGCTGCGCTGTCTGTGGCGGGCTGTGTGCTGACTGCCGTCGCCGCGGGGCTATATACCCGGCGATGCGCCTTGGCCGCCCGCGCCGCCCCCGAGCCGCCCCCGCGCAAAAAGCCTGCTGGCTCGCCGCCGCCGCCCCCGGCCGCAGGCAAAACAGCGCTGGACCGCGCGGAGGCGGCGGAGGCCCAGAGGTCAGCGGCGGAGGCGTCACGCCGCGCCGCGCCACGTCGCGCCGCGCCACGCCACGGCGCGCTGCACGCCCCCACCCTCTGTCCCTGCACTCGCGCACTCCCCTCGCCCTCCTGTGCATCGAGCGCACGGGCAGCGCCCCCGCCGGCCCCGTGGCGACTTTGACCGCCAGGCTCAAGGTGTCGATGGCGGCGGGTTCCTAGTTGCATGGGGAAGCCCGGTTCAGCCGTTGGGCGGGGAAGAATCCTAGAGGCCGGCTTCTCTTATCGGTCATTTTCGGTGGCTTCTATTATCAGCCCCAGGCGAATGCCGGAGCACTTCCCTAACAAACGGCCCATTGACCGCACGCGATCTTTCCTTTGTCCTCTTGTCCAATCCTCCTGTTTGTCTCCTTTGTTCCTCTTGTTCAATCCTCTTCCCTGTACTTACATGTATTACACTAATACACCTGACGGGAGACTAGGTGGAAGCTTGGACAAGATGGAAGCTTACTGGCTAGGTCGGTGCCTCGCTGATGGAAATCCCTGAAGAGGAAGACCCTCTCCATATCGACGTTCATATTGGCCCTGAATCGTTCCATCTAGAGGGATATAAATGCCGGTTTACGAGATATTAATATTGAATTAACTGATCGCACTAATGACAGTAGCAGTTGACTTGCCAGGAAACATCATATCCATCTATCTAGCTATCAAGCATATCTAGGAATTTGCAAATTGTTGAGGGTGAAGAGGGGATCGATTCAGCGGGTACAATTAGGGAATTACCATATTTACGTATGTCATTAACATTTGTGGAAAATAAGATTTTTTTAGTGATCATCAAAAAAAATGCACTTGAATAAAATTTTGAATCATAGTGCAACAAATAATCAATACAATGAAATAAACTGGATGTAAATGGGGTGTGCTGAATTATTCTCATTCTTCTTTTGCTAGTGCTTTATCTCTACGGAATGTCGGGGAGTTAGTACAACCCAAAAAAATTTTGTGTTTTATGAGATAATGAAAACGATATATTATTTAATTGATCTTTGGCGTGTGCTGATATGCCTTTGTCTTCAACACCCCAATTAACAATTACATAGTGAAAATGTATGGTTTAATGTAACAACCAATCAGCCTATAAAAATTATTACTGTTACAGCGGTCGTGTCGTTTGGATTGGCAATTGAATTGTATTACTTCAGTTTGGGCCATTTCCGGAACGTTCTTTCGGCTCAGATACGTTTGAAGATTGTTATTGAGTAGACGTTTATTGGTGGTTTATTAGTATTAATAGCTTCAGTAACATCATGTCTACCTTTAATACCATTTAAGACTAAGAAACACAAGAAAACTTTGCCTTTTTGTGCTATAAGTTACAATGCTCTAATGCGCAAATAGTTTGCACTTTACAAAATACACAAGAACGACTAGAATTAATCCGTACTCGCACTGGCGCCAATCGATATTGATAAAGTATTCTACTTTCAGATTCCTGACTCCCAAATGTTACAGTACTTAATAACTATTATATGAAAAGGTTTTCATTGAACATTCGTAATCGAATAATTAACTTCATTTTCACTATGCCCATTTTTTAATTTTCACATAATTTCCGCCTGTATTTATCTTAACAATTTTCGTGAACAATACATGTTAATAATTTTTTTTTATATTGAATAATCAACCTTTCACTAAACTGCCCCGTTGGATGCACAGTGTGTTGCGGGTTGCCTACAGCGCGCACGGTTTAGACATCGCCGGTTTTGTAACGGTATGATGTCAATGAAATAGCTCAAATTCAGGAAAATGGAACATTGAAATGAAATAGGTATATACTATAAATATGTGGAGAGATTTTAGCTCAGTATATTTTTATAACGAACCGTGTTCCCTGTTGCTTGCATCTGTAATTACTACTCTCAGATCTCCTTGCTTTATTTTACAAAATTAAGGTTTTTCAATTACGATTCACAGATAACTAACACTTTCACAATTAGTATGTTTCTTATTACTTTTCTTATTAACCCTTTGAGACAAGAGCAACAATCCAAGTTGAATGGAATCATTACCTACTATCTCGTTCGGTAAAGTAATATTATTCATTTACTGGAAACTCATAAATTATTTTAATACTTAAATTGAATCAATAAATGAGTTAAATTTTCCTGACACGTGTGCTGAAAAAACAAGCAGTTAACTTCATCCCATCTATATTTGTAATTTTCAGTTCGGGTAATTACGTGGTAATGAAAGAAAACTATGCATTCTCCGATATTTTGAAGGGTGTCTATGGTTTTGTTAGATTGATATGAACTCGAGAAAATAGAAAACCAATGAAGAATTTTTGACTAAAAAATGATCTACCGACACAAAATCTTCAAGAAAGAAGCTGCCCGCCAATAAATATTTTCTATTTACGTTTTTCATTATCATGAACATTTTTGATATTCTTGATACGTTGAGCATTGTTGTAATGTATATATGCTTCACTGTGCAGTATCTTTAATGACTATTTTAAAATATTTAATTATTTTCATTGTTACACAAGAAAATGTTATTTGTTGTTAGCGAGTAGAAAATAATTTTGTGTGTTTTTTACACCTAAAAATCACTAGTACATATCTAATTTGTGAACCAATTTTGTATATTTTTCGAATGACATTATTTGAAAGGTGTGATATCACGTATAATTCCTACCATTCATAAAAATAATATCAAGGGAAAAACAATCATCGTAGGGTCTAAAAGAATTGAAATTTAATCATTACATAATATTAAGCAAGGCATATTCTTTAACTTCAATGTTTCAAACGGCTGATTCGATTTTTTTCTGAACAACTCAATACCATCTCGTAAAAGCAATAATATTATTACAATTTTTTAACAATATTATTAATAAAAATAATGTATAATTTATTTATTACGCAATTACGATTATTGTGTGTACAATGATTACAAATATTTAATATGCGACCCCATATGTTGTTTTTTATTGGATCAGGATTGATGGAATGACGATAGATATATAATTGCTATTATATTAGGGAATGTATGACATAAAGGGTTATGAGGGCGGATTATAAACGACGAATTTTTAAAGTGAATTTGTTGAATTAATAATTCTTCTTATTTCTTGATAATTATGTTAATATTGTGAAAAATTTTGTTAATTACTGGACTGACAATTTGTTAATTTTATCATATTCATAAATTTTACTAAACCAACAAATTGCCAACTCGCAGATAAACTCAAATAACGTCTTTAAATTCAAAGCTTCTTTTAATTATGTGGTTGAGGAATATTTTTAAGAAAAAATTTATAATTACGTGGCTCTTTTAGAATATTTTATTTTAATTATTCACTTGTGTAGTAAGGCTAATCTGTGCTAACTTTGTATACTAAAGGGTAATTAGATACCGTGTGCGTTACTGACTAGTTCTTGGTGTCACTCCCTTCTTTCTCGTGTCAATCATTTTGTTTCTGACAGCATTTTCACTAATGTGTTATTCTAATTCACTCAATACAATCCACAATAATGGACTTCATGAATATCTTTGATTGTAATCAATATTTTTATCTTTTTTATGTATGCGTAAATGAAATCCCTCAAAGTGAAGGCAATGCATTTATGCGCTATATACTGCATACATGCCCCTAGGGTGGCTCATGAACCACCCGAGGGGCTACACTTTGACAGTCCCGAGTACGATTCCTGGTCGTAGCAACGATAAAACTGAAGCTTCGTAATACAGTTTCTATAGCTAAGTGACGATAGAAATGCTCAGGTAGGCCAAGTAAGCTAGACACGATGATGGAAATTCATCATACTCGCCACTTCCTAATCCTTGGGCGTGCATAATACATAAAACAGGCCCCGGACCTAGGAACAGGTCCATCTACCAAATGAATTAATCCGACCCTAAAATAGCAAACGCAAAATGCATAGTACATATATCAATTACCGGTTTTCCATGAATCAAACGAACAGGCTACGCTCTACATTCACATATTTGAACATTTGCATCAATAAACAAAGAAGTCGATATTTTCAATAAAATAAGGTCACAGAGAACATACCGATACGAAATTATTTGGATGATTTTTATTGAGGAAGATTGGATTTGAAGGTAGTGAGCTAGGAGAATTTCATTGGGATTATGAGCCCGAATATCGAGCATCTATGTACCTAGAAAACTGAAGCTTTGTGATACAGATTAAGGGGGTTTCTCGAACCCAAAAACATCTTCGCCATCAATACTTATTCCGCTGCTTCGGCAGCTGGTATGAAAAATAAGGCCGCTTCCCTCAGAACAAAGGCCGGTCTTTTGGAGAGCGCCGTCGGCACAAGCCCGTCCCGATAATTGCGACGTGACATAAAGAATCGGCCTCGCATTTTTGCGTCAAAAAGCAGAAGGAAACGAGCCGCGTGGATTATTTCTTCCGCCAATGAAGCGGAGACGTGGCGCGCGGAGCCCGACAAGAAACCTTCCGCGGAGAGGAATCTGCTCTCCATAGCGCACTGTACCCCCAAAAAACGGAGCGGGCGAGCGAACGCCGGCGCAGCGCCGTATGGCGGCGGGGGTGGGGGCAGCGGCAGCGGCGAAAGTCCGCGCTGAGTCACCCTCGCACGCCGCCCCGTGCCCTCCACATCACTCCCGCAGCCCATTTGTCTCTATTTCTCAACGGTCGCAATCTCGCCCGGCGCGGCCGCTGCCTCCCCCGCCCGAGAAGCCCCTTCCTGGCGGCGCGTGCGGGCGAAAGAAGCGAAGGCGGACGCGCCGCCCCCTCGCCCCGCGGTCGCTAAGAAGCGAGCGCTGGGCGCGGCGATTAGAAGAAGCCCCCTGCTGGTGGGAGGCGCGGAGGGCGGGGCGGGTCGCGGGCGGGGGTGAGGTGGGGCGGGGAGTTTGGGGGCGGGGTGGGGTGGGTGGGGCGGGCCGGGGCGCCCGCGAAAAAGCCAGCCCCGGCCGCCGCCCCCAGAGCCCCCCCGTGGCGCGCGCGCCGCCATCACGCGGCGCCGGAGATGGCGGCTGCGCCGGCCCCAGGCCGCCCCGCGCCGTCCATTCCGTTCCAGTGCATTCGAGAGGCCTTGTGCGTGGCGCCCGGCGGATTGCAAGTTCCGTTCGATGCGCGAGGAATGTCCGGTAGAGAAGGCTGACAGCACTGCCTATGGTGGAGAGTCATGATGGGTCTTCGAAGTGCCCTCGTATGTCCGGCCTGATGGAATAGAAACATTTCAACCCAAGAATAATTATGGGAGAAGAGGTGCAGTTGAATACAATTTTCCTTCCGTGGTCAACTTCATTGGACACTACGTAGGCATAATTTGAAAAACAGGTAAAAAAAGTAAATTTTTAAGTTCTAAGACTTGGAGAGTTGTATTTTAATTAAATCGTCTTTTTATGATAAAATGCAATGTATGTGACTATTACTTTTCCATTGAAAAATGTATATCTAACGCTTATGCTGGATTACAACATCTAATATAGCATCGGGTATATAATGCAGATGTTCAAATACACAATTTTACTAATATTTCCATCACAAGAAGAAGTTTTCCACCTCTACCTTTCAGAATTTTCTTTTAGTAGTTTGCTCATATTCTCAAGACCCACAAAGCGCCTTTCGTTAGCGGTGACTCCCCTTCCACGTATTCAAATATCCATTAACTAGTTCTGCTTCATCTTTTACGCACATGAGTGCATATGTATTATGTACGCAGCTCTTGTGACAAATTTCCCACGTCCAAGCAGATCATTTTAAATTTTTATTAGTTTCATTCACCAGTGATTTTTGCTTCTATTGTTTGTTGTTTACTTCAATGATTTTGTAGAATTATAATAAAAACTTTCTTTCTAATTGCAGGTTTTAGATACAGAAATGCATGTATGAAATTAATGCATCAAATATTTTCCCAATAGATGAAAAAGAAAATCCTCCCAACTAAGTAAGTATAAAATTTTGTACCACGCTTCGCCAAACTCATTAGCATTGCAATACTTGCCATTGCAAGTAACTATATTTCAATACGAGTACTATCTCCTGAACATGCGTATTTATATTGTTTCTCAATTCAGATAGAGAGATGTTTAGTTTCAAAATATACAATTGCGACCTTCAAATATTTATCATAGTGCGTTGCAATTAATCTTTTCCATTCTTTAAACGCCTTGCGTAACTAAATTGTTAATGGCCTTTTGAATCGCTCTCGAAATGTTTCGTCCACATTTATATCCACAATTCTCCCACTTTTACTTTTTCATATACATACTATCAATGGAGTAGTATACAGAAAGTAGTACAGAGTAGTACGGAGTAGTACAGAGAAAGTTGTATAATGCTGCGGCAGAAAACGGCAACTTTTTACAAAAAATTCAGATTGTGAGGACTTAATACATACAAACGGGATAAATGCTGTTCTAAAAATTATAATTATATTCCCTCTAACACGTTATGTAATTATATTTCAGAAATTTTGAGGCCTTGATACTGAATTGTTTTTTTCAAAATGTCCGTCCGTCCGTTCGTCTGACCGACTCTCCGTCTGCCCGTGTGTCCGTCTGTCCGTCTATCCATTTCTCCGTCTGTCCGTTTGTCCTCCTGCCTGTTTGTTCGTCTGTCTGTCTGTTTGTCCGTCTGTCCGACAGTTAGCCTGTCCGACTGTCCATCTGCCCGTCAGTCCGTCTGTCCGATTGTCCGTCTGTCCGTTTGTCAGTCTGACCGTCTATCCGTTTGTCCGTCTGTCCGCCTGCCGGTTTGTCCGTCTGTCTGTCTGTCCGACTGTCCGTCTGTTCGACAGTTCGCCTGTCCGTCTGTCCGCCTGCCCGACTGTCCGTCTGCCTGTTTGTCCGTCTGTCCGTCTGACCGTCAGTCCATCTGTGAACGACACTAGCGCTTAAACTACATACATGATTCCTTTAAAACTGAATAATTTTCTGACAATCTGGCCTCATTCGAAGCTCTGCGATTTTAAAAAATGTCAGTGGTACTTTACATGAAGCTCCTGGGACATTTTCAACATTTTCTCAAAAATGGCTCCAATGTTTTCTCCGTTTCTTGTCAAAGTTTCTTGTCAAAATTGAGTGAAATGCAGTTATAATGGTGGCATTGGTCCTATTTTCGTAATTAGTTCTTTATTAATAATAATTAGGATTTCATAGTTAGTTCTTTTAGTAAGGACATGCACATTTCTTTGAAAACGTTAGTAGTTTTCGGGCATTATTGCGTGCAGTATGTGCAATATTAAAAAATAACAAAAACAAAAATTCCCAAAAAAATGGCTGCTAATTTTTCTTTAAACTTTTGGTGAGAATAATGCTAAATGCACTGTAACAGATGACATATACGCTATTTTGCTCTAGTATTTTTTCACTGCATTAATATCTACAGTAGAAGCAATTTGTTCACATTGTTGTATTTGCGAGTGCGTGTGCTTTAAATTATGTTATATAAAGTTTCTCGAAAACTCAAAATTTTCCTATGAAAATGTGCTAAATATCCCTTATTTTCAGAAATGCTTACACATCATTTTCTCTCTTTTTTTTCTTTAAGCTTTTAGTATCTATAGAACTTATTGCACTGAGATGATATAAAATTAATTTTCCTTTTTTTTTCAAAAACTACACAAATGTATTTTTTAATATCTCCCACGCCTTTAATATCTACATTTTCAGGGATTTGTTTGCATTATTGCATTTGTGAGTGGAAGTGTTTCAAATGACTCCTTATAAAGGTTTTCGAAAACTCGAAAGATTTTTGCGAAAAAGAGCAAATTTTGCATTTACAGTAACGCTTAAACGCCATTTTCTTAAAAACAGCGCCAAATTGTTTTACGAAAATTTCGTTTTAAAATATTTTACTGTAAGTCTTACTGTTCTATAAGATTTGTAGGGAAATATTTCGATTCTACTATTATGAAACCGAAAAAATAAGATTTAAAAAAAAATCTTTGTGTGGCGATAAGTGACAGCTGCCTAAAGAATGTGGCAAATCCGAAAAGTTGTCCCAGACAAAAAAAATTACAAATCTATCTAGTCTGTGTCAGTCATGTCAAGTCTGTGTCATGATGTATCACCTCTATTTTCAATTTCCTTAATCATCACACAATTACAATTATTTAAATTCGAATAATTTCAATGAAAATTGTTCGAAGCTTGCATTTTGTTTACTTTCTCTTTACCCTTTACACAGTAGGGAGAAAATGTAATGAAGGGCAAAAAACTCTTGTGGACAGGTCCTCGTAATGAAAAAGAGGATAAATGCAGTTGCAAATTGAAAATAACACAAGGGGTAGCCATCCATGTTGTATAGGTCATTGATGTCAAAAAATAGATTGACAGTAACAAATCTGTACTTCTATCTGTGGAGAACACTAGCGGCTAAATCGTTCAGGTGATATTCTCCAAAATTCATATTCCCCTATCTGGCTGATGGCGCTGCTTCTTGAATTTGAAACAGATATTTTAATTTAGGGGAGGAGGTACTTTACAAGAAGCCCCTGGGACATTTTTAAAATTTTCAAAATATGACACCATCGCTTTTTATTAAATGTTGGTGTTGAAAAATCCTGATTTTTCGAAAATTACGAAAGATCAATTTTTAGGGAGGAGTCTTCCTACAACTAAAATATCAAAGATGTATATTTGTCCTTTTCTAAAATATTTTTCTTAAAGGAAGATTTTGAAAAAACGTCATGTACCATTTTTCGAAAATTTGATTAATTTTCGTGTGATTTGGCGTGAAATGTAGGCGTGTTTTCATTTTATTTCAACAATTTTTTTCTCAAATCGGCATCAATTTTTACATTACATTTTGGCCTCGGATAGCGCCAATGACTCTTAAAAGAACGTCGCAAGTCTCATGTTCGTTGAAAATTCTGATTTTTTGAAAATTGCAAAACGTCAAAATTTGTTAGGCGTCTTCTTCATGAACATTTTTTTCAAATTGAACTATGTTCACCAAAAACATCTTGAAATAATGTCATGTTCAAATTTTCGAAAATGCAAATATTATTTGTGTAATTTGGGTCAAACATAACCGCCTGCTTCGAATTTCCCTCACTTCGTGAACGTAAGAAGTTTGAGAAGTGCTTGGAGGCAGTTGAATGCTACTTAAGTTATAATTCGTATATTATACGCATTTCTTTCGTTTCTTACGTTCAAGCTTTTATTATGTTTGCAAATTAACCTTTTAGAGATGATTTTCTTATCCTATTTTCTTATCCTTATTTTTTGTCTGCGGTATGACGAATGTTTTTTTCTCAATGTATTTCATTTCAAGGAATTAATGGAAATTAACCAATTATGTTTTCTCTCTCAAAAATGCGATCTAAATGAAACACGAAAGAAAAATTGAAAAAAATTGAGTACCATAAATGTGTACGAACATTCATTTGACATTAATTTGATATTTTTGTTTGTACGCTGCTATTTGTTCGTTTTGATCGTACGCTGCCATGGGCAACAGTGGTGATGGATATTTGAGAAGTTCATATTTGAAGGATGACAAGATAGATAAGTGTCTTTTATTTACTTCGGAGAATTCCGTCTCATTGTTGGGATATGATTAAAGTGAATAAAAAGCAGTTTCAATTGTCAAATTTGTGTTGATACTTGCTTGAAAATATTTAGCTTTTGCACTTAATGTTCTACAGTTTGTAATAAGTTTTACCATAAATTATGTCTGAATTCAGACAGAATTTGTGATAAAAATAGCATTAAGTAACCGTTACTAAAGGCAAGAAAGTATGTTCTGTTTTCGCACCACGAGTTAAAAGATTGAACATTTTGATAATTTTATAACAATTTCGTTGCCAGTGTTGAAAATTCTAGAAGTTCGGTTTACAAAATCATTGATGCTGATTCTATTTCTTGATGAGTAAATCGAATTTCAAGCTACAATCCACTTTTCTGAACACATGTTTCTATTATCTAATTAGTTTCTGGAGAGTTTCTCAAGCCAAATCCATTCGTTTATTTGGACATTTTATTTCTAACTTAGATATTACCCAATATTAACAAATAAGTCATTGTATTTCTTGCAAACATGTCGAATAAGTGCGCCTTGATTGACACCACTTCAACAACTGAGGTCGTTATTCCCGTAAGTGTAATGCTTGTTATCTACTGGGTTGTGGCGGAGTTCCATCTCTGCCTGGAACGTGAGATCTTCCACCGACCTCTACATACACTTGATCACAACCTGATATCTCCCCAGACGACCAGCCGGAACACGCTGTATGGTCCTGTTTCATAAATCGATATTTAATAGAGTAGTGCATAACAATGTAAGTGAGTGTGTATGTGCCGTGTGGGTTGGTGGGGGGTGTAAGGGGAGAGGAGGGATCAGGATTAAGGAAGGAAAGGTCGCGCGCGATCAGCGTTACCCATTTGTTTGTGTACTACCCCGACGGTCTCTGGTATTAATCCGAGCAACCACAGACATCTACCGATCACAGCAGCTGGCCGCCGAAATCTCGCCCAGTTTATCTATTGAGCTAGAGTCAAAACTCCGCCACCGTCGGGGCACCAATCATGGCTTCTTGCTGTCAATGTTGTCGCAGAAGTAACGGTGTTGTCACGGAGCTAACTCGCCCGATTAAATTCGGTTTTCTTTTTTCTTTGATTTCTTTCTTTCTGTACATTAAATTATTTGGCTATTTGCACATTTGGAATAAACCGCGGGATTTTAGTTTTTTTTTTGCGAGATTGATTAGTTTCCGGGCGCGCCAACCGCTATGGTCATTAGTCACGTCAGTGCAATGCATGTTTTATCATGGGAGGTGGCACTGACACCGACGTACATGTCGGATTGAGTGGTTTTCCTCTACCAGGTATCCGGCAGCGCACACCCCAGCAAGGCAAAGTTCTAAGCTCCCGGCTGGTCTCCTGACATGTGTGGTAGTGCTGTGCATGTAAGTGTATCAACGTGTACGTAGGAGGTGAGGAGAGAACAAGGAAGAAGAAGTAAAGATGCGCGCGGTCCGTGGCCCATTTCTTAGGGTAGTGCTCCTGCATTCGCCTGGCATTGATCGGAGAAACCACGGAAAACTACCGATCAGAGCAGTCGGCCGCTAGAATTCTACTGCAAGCAGCGGCTGGATTCGCCCTATAATAGCTACCTACCCAACGTATCTAGCTAGTGTTGAAAATGCTACCACCGATGAGATTCCAACTCAAAGTACACCAGGACAAAGTCTTCACAAGAATTTATTGTATTCACATCGTCTAGAAAGGGACGCATACTTACCCAGAACTCAGACATTAAATTTAAACCAGCCTGACCGTTCAATACCAACGTATCAAGAGTACTTTCCGTGCTAGCACTGACTGTACTACTTTGGATTCTCTTGATCACAGCAGCGTATTTACAGGCACCATCCTCAATATTTTATTCGTCTGTCCTATCCAAAGCCAGCACTTGACCAGTCAAATACGTTAAGCAAATCTTTGTAGTTAATAATATTTGTTACAAGGGTAATAAAATGACATTGATTTCTGATTTTAACAATAGTTCTTAATTCAAAATTACTTTCTAATATTAATAGTGATAATACAATTAATTAGGGAAGTGTTTTAATAAATTGGCGGAAGTTGTCCTGTTTCCTCTTAAGATATTTCAAAATTTAGTTTTGAAAATCTATAATAACTAGTAATGCTACAAAATTGCACAGACTTTCTCACACTAGTTAGTTTCCTAATGTTTCTATTGGTTTATTTTTTCGTTTTTGTTCCCACCCTCTTCCCAGCTGCTACCTATCCGCATCTAAAATATTTTTTCACATTTTCTTAATTTTTCGGTGCCCTAGAAGCAGACAGAACTTGTGATGGAACAACAGATCATATTTCGCGCATTATTTCTGAACCTTTGGAATTTTACAAAATTCAGTGAGTTCAACAAAAATGATACCTGCGCCATTTATTAAATAACCATTTGGTGTACTACACGAGGAAAACGTTGCAAGAAAAAAATTGGATCCGGTTTCGGAAAAAGACATATAGTGCCTTTACTTTAAGCAAAAACGTTCATAAAACTACTGTTTTTTTTAAAGAATTGTATATAATCTTACGTGAAGAACTACTTTTTAGAAAAGATTACAGTAAGAAAGCGAGGTGGCTTACCAAATTGTCCAGTTTCCTTCATAAGCCATATTTCATATCTGCTACTCTGGCACACAGAACACTCTCTGAAGAGAGACGTGCTTATTACAAACCGACAGTTAAAAACCCCAGTACTCTTTATTTTCAAACTAATGCATGTTAAAGGATGTGTTACAGTTATCTTATATTTTAATAGAAATAACATTGTTTCTTTCATAACTAGCCAAACTAGACGTTTTTACAGGTATTTTTTAAATATTTTGACACAAAATATTCAAATTTGTTCTGATTTGTCCAATATGACTTAATCCAATAATTCTTCACAGCTCTTCTTAAAATTTCCTGCAAAGTTCGCCAAAATACTTTCTTACATCTTCTTCTTCACATTACTGAGATCTACATTAATGTGTTTTAACGAGCGATAACTTGGCTTGTGTGAAAAGTCATGTAATAAACATAGTTCTCAAATTTTGATATTTTATGAGGCACACATTTAAAACAGGGAAAATACTTTTTTAGTAAAGTTATTTTCCCTGTTTTAAATATGTCAAAAATTTAACAACACATGATTTAAATTTCATAAACACAAAATAAAGCTTCATTAGTCACTGGGAGCCGCTGTTATTGCTCACTTACATTTCTCAACCACTCAACCTCAGCGGTTTATGTCTAGATACTTGCTAACGTAAATATGAGACTCTTCACAATATTTTCTTTTGCATCCAAAAACACAACAAGATCCCATGCAATAACCCAGACCCTATTATATGTCCAATATTCCACCTAAACCACTTTATTATTCACTAACTTAGTCTCAGAAACTTGATCTTCAATGGTTACCATGTTCATATATGAACATTCTGGTCAAAACAAAAAACATTGTTTAACAACATTATTGCCATTTAAATCAAATTTCAACGAAATCTACCTGCTAAATCTTGCTACCTGCAAGCGAACCAAAAAATCATAGTTTCATTAGTACAAAAATTTAACAAAATATTATAAGACAAAATACTTAGATATCTTTTAATTAACGCAATTGTTAAATTTTCGTTTTCGTACAATACATATTTTCATTTAGTTTGATTAAAAAGACCTATATTGTTCACTTTGTTTCTCTAACTTTTCGGGTACTCGCATTCAGGCTTCCGGATTATCGTAGAAAATTGAACTCTTTTTCATTATGGAGTATTCTGGGCCAAACTTTCCGTAGTTTTTGAGAAAATTTTGCTGCAACGTTTTTGAAAATTCACTATTTTTATTTCCCAAATATTCAAAGCTTATAATTTTTTGAAAAAATCGTCAAAAATCATTAAATGTGTCTTTGATGTTTGTGTTAACCACCGCAATCAACAATGAAAAAACATCTACAATATGTTTTAACAAGGTGAAAAATATTTTTAAAACATTACATTGGTATAATTTTGGAAAAATCAAAATGAAACGCCAAAATGGTGTTTATGTTATATTCTACAGAACATTTATTGCACTATTCCTAGAAAAGGTTGAAGAAAAATTTGAGCCGTTTTTGAGAAATTCGTTTTTAATATTGCCCATATTTCACTTAAAATCGCGCGAAAATTATTAAAACTTTTCAAGCAATGAAGTGAATGATTGAACAAAGATTAATAAATGAATAATTTATGGAGAACAAATATCATTTGAAGAAAAAAGTACAATCTTCAACACTGACGTTGCAGGAAGACGCCAAAAAATCCGAACTTCGTTAATTTTCGAAAACTCAGAGTCAGCAATGAAAATCGGGCCTATTCCATTTTTATTAGTGTATTTTATTAGTATATTCTTACAAGTCCATAAAACAAATGCCAACACGAATACAAATGAAAGCACATGAAGAGTTAAACTAAACGTCAGTTGACGCGGCGTAGCGTTTAAGATCAATTTCAAACCTATCTTTATGAATAGATGTAAAAAAAATAGAGAAAATCTTAGTTTTACGTTGTGGAGATTCATTCAAAGTTTTGTTATTTATACACTACGCTCCACAAAAGTATACGTGAGGACAAGAATTTTATTTCTCTTTTAGTTTAAATTTGTTTCTAAATTCAGTTAAAAAGTGAATGAGGTAGACCAAGGATTTGTAGGTGAAAGTAAGGGGCGGGGATAGAATAGAAAAAATATAAGTAAGCGGGGCAGGGCCTGAATATAATTTTTCTTCGTGTCTAATAAATAATTTTGATAAATAAATGTCCAGGCAACGCAAGGTTCTCCCGTTATCTAGTGTTAGCGCAACAGTTGTTTAGAGGGAGATATGGAAGCGTCGAGTATCGTGTCATTTAGCATTTTTTAGTATATTCATTTAAAGCCATATTAAATCATATTAAGTTTGAACGAATATAATTTTCACTTACTCTGAAATTAAAAGTTATGAACTATTTTAGTTCTTGGCAGATAATTTTCCTTGGTAAAAAATTTAAATAAATATGTCTGCAAATGGCCCTTAACATTTGGGAAAACTTTACGTGAAGTTCCAGTGCCCGTGACTGCAAAATGCCATGTAAGAAGACAGGACACGATCTGCGATAAAGGATATGTAACTACAAAAAGAGAAAATGTTAAGAAACGGGGCAAGAATATCTTACATTCATATACGAATTCGTACGTCCTATACGCACGTCTATTCATATTTGAGTTCATTCAGAATGTGCTTATGAAATAAGTTACTATTTATGTAACAAGTCCTTAAAGACTAATAGAGGACGTGTTCATACAATGGTTTTTGTTATTTCTTGTTATTCTAGTTATTCAAAAAAAAAATTTAAAACTTTCTTGAGTTAAGTGTTGTCATTACTCTGGATGTTCTGTAGCAAGGGTTGTTGGTACAGAGTCTTGGTACCGCTTTAAAATAACAATCGCAATGCGCGGAAGGACAAAAAGGACAAAGGGGGGATGGAAACAGGGGGGCAAAACGGGGAAAGGATGAAGAGGGCGAGAGATCGAAATGGACAAATTTGGAAATGGGGAAGTAAGGGACAAAATGGGACAAGTGGATCTAATGGGACAAGAGGAACGAAGTGATACAAAAATACATTGGGGACAAGTGGGACAAAATGGTCATACATATCCAAATGTTTATGAGCACTATTAAATCTAAACCCGAGAGTCCTCTAAAATATCTCTCCGGATTTTAACGGCCGTTTCTATAGACGCCCTCTTAAAGCGTTGTTCATGTGGTTGGTTGCTCGGGAGCTGAGCGCGTGTTTACCAACGTAAATCAAAAATAATTTAATATACACATGGTACGAAATAAAATATTTGTATTCTAATGTGTTTACTTCTTCAACAAGTTTTCAAAACTGTTCTGTTAGTTTTCTTTTGTTTAAAATATAACGAGTTTTTTTTTCTTTCCACCTCAATCCGCGCATTGTGTCTTTAGAAAACTCATTTAAGAAAATCCGGTTTAAACCATTTACTCAAGAAAAATATTCTTCTTGCGGGCGTTTGAGACAAAATAGATGTCTTCCTGGTGCCACAAATCGTGAGTGCGATCTCTTTCCGAACCTTGTGACAACACACGAAAAACAACGGCGTGCCGGGCGCGGGCGATCGATTGTCTCCCCGGCGCTTCTTGCAGCCGCGGGCGGCGGGCGCTCGCTGTCGCACTCGCGTGGCCCCCTGGCGCCCGAGGAGAGTCCTTTCAAAGTTGGTCTCGTGATTTCGATTCAAAAAATCTATTCGATTCAGTTTATTTTTTTTATTTTATTTCCATTCAGAAATATAATTAAAAATGAGTTTATCTTCAGATAGTTGTTAAGCATTTGAGAATATTTGGTGGTACAAAATAATATTAAATAATAAATATATTAAAATAATATTTTAAACTAATTAAAAAGTTATAGACTCTGTGATAATATCAAAGAACAAAAAAATTTACTCAAGAGCTTAGGGGAGTATGGGAACCATGGGCTGCTACCGCCGTACACAAAATCACATGGGAAAATTCGATCAAGATTCAAATCAAATGTGGTGTAAATCTACTAAAATGTGTTATGTTCAATAAACTCCTGTCTGGCCATCTGACAAAATTTTCAGTGGTTCGTGTATAAATAACTAAATACATATTGGTGAAACATTCATATATTTGCCTAACGTAACATAAACTAATCAGATTGGATATAGCAAACACCACAAAATCGTCCACTTTTTGTTTATTTTACTTTCTTGCCTAATACATACTTACGTAGTGAAGAGAAAGTACTGTAATCGTGCGGCGGCAATCGGTAATTTTTTGAGGGAAAAATTTATTCTCGGTCTTTGATAACGCAAGAGGCATAAATCTTGTTCCAGTTTGAACTAAATTCCTTCCTCAAATCAGAATTCGTGTTTTGTGGGTATTTATACCTAAAAAACCAATGACGACAAAACATCTGTCTGTCGATCTATTATTTAGCGCCTAGACTAGTCAGAAGATTTTCTTACAAACGGTTATTCTCCAATAGATGGTGGAATTCAAGATCTAGCGAATTTGAAACGATTATTCTTATTGGGGGGAATATATTACACGAAGCAGTAACATTTTCAAACTTTTCTCAAAAGTGGCGTGTAAATTTTGTAATAAATATTTTTCTCGCAAAGAGAAAAAGTTACTTAAATTGGTGTCAGTCTTAATTTCGTTGTAATTTCTGAATATTCGAAAATTGCAAACGTAAATAATTTCGGCTTCTTTCTGCAAATACAATATTGAAAAAAGAGAAGTTTTCTTTGATGAAATATTTTCTTTATTAACACAGCTTTAAATATTATCAAGTAATTTTTTTAAAGTAGTTTTTTGTGAAATAAAGGCAAACAATATTTCCTCAAAAATTGCTCCTAAATATTTCTTTACGTGTTTTCATGAGACCATAGTACACTTATAAAAAATGGTGAAGGTCACAATTTTGATGAACTGGCTCCAATTTCGAAATTTTCAAACAATAAACATTATTGATAATACATATTTTTAATGAAACTGTTTCAAAAAATGTTATGTAATATTTTTGAAAATACGAAGTGTTTTATTGTAATTCCCAC
>BOPP01000084.1:630462-655769 GCA_017312745.1 Gryllus bimaculatus
TACCTGCTGAGTTTATTCTGCTGTGGAAAGTTAGAGAATGAAATGAAGCTGTGAAGAATTAGAGTATGAAATTTTTCTTTTCGAACATTCGGAACTGGATTTATACTTTCACAGTTTCAATCGAAGAATGTTTGTAAGCTGAAACATGAGAGATAATTTTTATAAAGTTTATGTATTCGGAGCATGGAAGGTCTTTTCCAGTTAGAGTCTAACTTGACAATTCAGGAAGATATTCCAATTTTTTTCAGATATAGTTAACTTACTCGTAGTGGGCTCTAGTATTCCACATCCTTTGTCACCATCCTCAGTACCATGCTCATGAATCTTAAAAGTGAAGTGTAGATGT
The DNA here is from genome assembly GCA_017312745.1 of Gryllus bimaculatus. Classification (NCBI taxonomy): domain Eukaryota; kingdom Metazoa; phylum Arthropoda; class Insecta; order Orthoptera; family Gryllidae; genus Gryllus; species Gryllus bimaculatus. The sequence goes on from BOPP01000084.1 coordinate 630,809, forward strand.
AGCGCACATAACAGTGTTTTCGTAAGTTTGTACAATGAAAGGTACAACGGGCGGAAAGGCGTCGTCGAATATACTATTATTTTGTCAATGAAATTTAAATATCATACGATGTGAAAGTAACAAGCAATTAAATAGATGGAAACCAGAGCGGTATTAGTGACATGAATTCCGAGAAAAACGTGTTCATTTTCGGCTATATGTCAGTGCCAATGTATTTTCGTGGTTTTAATGAACAATTGAAATGCCGTTGTTTCAATGATAAAACCAAGTACCACTACTTTGATTACAGTGATATTACAGAATTTATAAAATGTCACTTATGCTGGTTCACAATTGTATGAGCATTCTTGGTTTAAGTAGCCACATAACTAGGTCGAGTTCTGTCGTAGTCTACAGAAAAATTCTAGCGATGGGCTGCTCTGATTGGTAGTTTTCCGTGGTTTCTCCGGACAATACGTGGTGAATGCCGGAGCAGTTCCTAATAAACGGGCCAGTCGACGCGCGATCTTTCCTCCCCTTTCCTTGTCCTATTCTCACCCCTTACACACACTTACACTTACATGCACTATACTACCATTCATGCCGGAAGACTGATCGGGAGGTTAGAGCTTTTCCCGGCTGGGGCAGGTCCCCGCTGGTGAGAGATGCGTTTGGAGAAAACCTCTGCTAGCCGACAGGAGATCTGTACCGAATCTCGCCATCCAGTGGGGTCATATCACCGTCCCTTCGTGAGTAAAAAACATGCACTACACTTACGAGACTAACGACTTATTCCTTGACGAGCCAGAACTTCTAGTAATTAATCAATCATCTTATGTATAAAAGAAATTAAAAACTGTTGGGGGAATATTCATAACTTGAATACTGTTTTGGATGTGATGACAACTTCAGGGTTGCACTGATTATCTAAAATACAATAATTATGAAAAACTGACTACACCATACGTGCGCAGTGTAATACTTCAAAAATAAACTTCTTGTCTCGTTACTCATCGTATTCTCCTTATTGCCTCATTCATAAGCGACATCGACATTTCGATGTCGTAAGTCATTTTAAAAACAATAATTATTTTACGTACCTTAACTCTCTCTCCCTTTCCCTCTCTCTCTCTCTATCTCTCTCTCTCTCTCTCTCTCTCTCTCTCTCTCTCTCTCTCTCTCTCTCTCTCTCTCTCTCTCAAAATGTGTTTCACGATGCATATTTCGAATCACGAGTGTTTTGTAATTATTAGGTTTTTAATACATGTCGAGACAGATATGAAACTCTATGAGATACTTACACTCGAGCAAAGCAATTGAGATTCATAATAGATTTACTATTTCCTTTCGCAAATTCTCTACTTCTATCTCGATGCTGCCACATAAAAGGAATACATTTATATTAATAAAATGCACAAAATTGATAGGTATAATTTATTTTAAAAAATAAATGTTTTTCACAACATATTGCTCCAATTAGTTGAAAATCTAGACAGTTACAATTCACGTTTTCTCTAAAAGGACCATGTGCGAGAATAAAATATTTAATAATAATCAATATTGTTATTTTAAAACGCTAAATTAAGTAATGATCAGTGCCAGGACGGTGACCCAATCTCCTTCACACATCAGACATGTGATTATCTCGCCGATGCATGAAATAATAAAGTCCTTTACGTGCCAACAGTTGTGAATGCGTTCCCGTTTCCGCGATGACACCGTTGTTGACAACACATATGAGGTCTGCTTGTTGTACCGTGGCCAAGCGGTGTGCAATAACAATGCATGTTCGGCCCTCCTGAGCTTCGTCCAGCGCTTGCTGCACCACCTGTAATGAAAACGGGGAACAGAATGGAGGGTTGTTTTTTTTTGAGTAGTTAAGTTCAAAGTTATCATAGCGAAAAGTTGAGAAGACAAATTAGCAGAGTGCGGACAGTTTACTAATGCATATAACGATGAAATGTATTGTAGTATCTATCATAGAACATTCTAGAAAAATATATTGCATTTTATCAAAAAAACATCGCCATTTTTATGAGCATACTTGTTTTAAACCAAAACCAAATTATAATTTTTTAAAGCAGTCAGCGTATATGGTTTAAAATACAATTAATTTAAAGCGTGAGTCTCTATTTCAACAGTTAAACCTGCTTCGTCGCAGCATCGTAAAGTGTAATTGGGTTTCTGTAAATCGAAGGTCAGTCCCCCTTCGTGTACGCATCTCATCTACTTCTTGAAATAATCTATTCTTATCAATTAACACACCCATTCCTAACAATATTTTTGAATAGTTAGGAATATCCTATGCAGTGGTCACATTTTCAATTCAAAATCTAAATTTTATATATTCGTTTAAGGCCAGCGTGTTATTTTGAGGATGCACGTTTATGTGCTACTCAATTGCATTTCCTCACTAGTCACCGATATCTTGAACGAATTCCATCCTGAAGTATCGCTTTCGGATTTTATTACACCTTTATCATGGCAAGAATCAAGGATTCCTCCAGCTGTCGGCCTGACAGATCTCCCGACATGTGATAATAAAATGCATGAAAGGGAAGTATGTGTGCGTAAGGGAAGAGGAAGGGGCAAGAAAGAGGAAGGCTCGTGTGTGAAGGCACTGCTCCACAATTCGCCTGTTCATGATCGGAGAAGCCAGGGAAAAGTATCGATAGAAATCAGTTGAATTCAGTCTAGAGCTATCTACCTATTACTGTGTCTAGCTAGAACTGAAGAACCCCCCACGGTCGATTCCTACGACCTCCTGTCAGCGCCACTGCAGTTCCACACCTAACGCAACAAATGTAGAATTGAATAAGATATTATATTTTGTGAAATGACAATGTTTTACTACAATTACAGTACGTTTGTTCACACGTTCTATGATGTCACTGCAGTTCCTCTGACCGGGAGGTTCTGTAGTTAGAATTTCGACGGCGGCAGAATTTTCGACACTATTCAACCTAGGTCTAATTTAGCTTCGGAAAGGAGGAGAATTCTAGCGGCTGGCCGCTCTGCTACGTGTTTTCCGTGGCTTAAGAAACGGGCCACTGGCCTCGGTTGATTTCACCTTCCTTTTTTTTGTTCCTTGATTTCCCCTTACTTGTACACACACTTACGTGCTCTAAAATACCACACTTGTCGGGAAACCATTTCGGAGCTTAGAGCTTGCCCGGCTGCGGCGGTGCCCTGCTGGAGGAAGATATCTGGTTGAGGAATAACCCCTTTAACAGATGGGTAGGACGGCTCCTGATCTCGCCAACCAGCGGAAGAAGAAAGCCACTACCTCGCGAGATTAAAACTCGCACTACGCTTTCGGGAATAATGTCTACCAAGCCGTTGCCGAGGTTGGAAACACGAAATAATCAATAACACATCCAACCTCCACACTGTGGAGGTAATTACCAGCGTTGGTCCCCTGTCTCTGGTAGTAACGTACAGGTAGTAACTTAACAGTTGTTATCCTGAGCTCTCTCCGTCGCCCTCTTCCCGCACGCAAAGCCGCTTACCTTCTCGCTCTGGCTGTCGAGCGCCGACGTGGCCTCGTCCAGCAGCAGGATGCGCGGGTTGCGCACCAGGGCGCGCGCGATGGCGACGCGCTGCTTCTGCCCGCCCGACAGCTGCGTGCCCTTCGCGCCCAGCCGCGTCTCGTAGCCCTGCGCACACGCCGAACAAGGGTACACGCTGTTGTGGAGGAGGATGGGTTGAGAAGGTAGACTCTCTCTCTTTCTCGTGAATGTATAGCGGTACCAAAATGCTTATTACAGGCATGTCAAACCGCGCCAGCACGGGAAGCTATTTGGTCGCCTGAGAAGCCCAGCGCTCCGGCGAGCACGAGCCATTTCCCCTGACCACGCTCTGATTTCCCCTCCAAATCCAGGAAGCGACGTCGGCGTAGAATAGTGGCCACTACGTACGTAAATGTTTTCAACATTTGTTCTCTCATACAACCAAGATTAGAATTATACTTTTAGTCTTTACTATTTGTGTTAATTGTCTTTTTAAGTTTTGTTTTATATAAACACTTTTAACAATAGGCAGGTCTTAGTTTGAATAGAAACTTCTTTCCTTTTTTATTATATGTTGTTTTTTATTAATTATTGGGTTATTTTGTATATAGCAATCATGTGAAATAAATTAAAAAGCCTCTTTATAGCGGTTAAGAGTTATAAGAGGTTTATAGTAGTTAATAATTTTCGCTTACGGGCAGACAGCTCCTCTAACACATAAGAATATCTGTTAAACCTCCTAACTTGAACGTAGGAAGTTCATACAATTACTATACTCTTAAGTAAACATGGTTACGAATTTAAGATCCTTTCGATTTAAAATGCTTAACTTCAATCTCACTTGTCAATTTTAAATCTCTCTTATTTTATTTTAATGTATAATTTTTTGCAATGATTTGGGGCAATGACTGTGAACTGACTTCTTGAAAAGCCATAGGCCAAGTATTCAGTGATGTACCATCTTTCCGGAGCAATTTGTTCAACCTTAACTTTTAAATCTCGCTAAAGTTGCTCTGGACGCAGTGCGAACTCTACTAAGCTACTTACCTTCCCCACGATCTCAAAATGTCTGGTTCAGTACTATCAGTTGAATAATATATATCCACGAATGAAACTGCGCAACAAAATAATGCTGCACTTGCACATTATGTAGTGTTTGCGTTTAGTAAATTTAAATGTAATTCACCAAGGTTCATATTAGTGCTACATATAACACAAATCTATTATATAAAAGTTACAACCGCATGTGTGATTGGTAAGATTTAGAAAGCTTACTTTCAAACAGCGTAGTTGCAATACAAACAGCTATCCAAAAAAGTGTTTTTTACAAAAAAAATACAAAATGGCTTTGAAGTATACTCAGATGGTATAATATGCTTAAGATATTCTGAGCTTATCCATAGTTCAAAAATATCAAGCAAGTGAACTGAGAGCAACATAATGTGACTGTTTACATGTTGTACGTGGTGTCTAACGTGTAACGGTGTAAGTATAACGTGTAATAGAACAATGAAATAATGAAGAATAGTTCTAAAAATGATATCGAAGCAACTATTGAAAACGAATCTTACCCCTGGTGAGCTATTGCCTGTTTTACATTCACTTTCATAATGTAAACAGTTTGTATTATTTGAGATCTAGCTATCGTAGCCGCATTGAAAAGCGAAGGGCCTTAAAGGCGCGAGTTAACAATGTTCAAGGCAGGAGATGTTTCGATACGTGAACACACCCACAATTTCAGAAAGTCAAGAGCTTTATTTGCTTTCGTCTTTACGCTACTACGGTACATCACAATGTTGATCATTTTATAGCAAAAGAATCTGCAATTTGACACAAGGTTGTCCGCGACATATCCAACTTGCTCCTTCGCGAAGTCTCGGGGTTGCACCTGAAGACTCCGTCTCATTGTGCAGTTTTACAACCCATAATGATAGTAGAATTTAATTTACAAGCTAATAACAATGTATTTATTTACTTCAAAAACAGCTAAAAACTGTGTGTGAAGAGCGATGGGGAGAAGTTAATTTGAAGTTTCATTTAGTCCAGAAGCAAAACAAGGTGCCATCTCAACATTTGCTCAAGGTTCAGGGAAACTGGACGAAAACCTGATCGAGATGAGGGGGGTCATTGTCCCAGAAGCTGAAGTACAATACTTGTTACAGGTTCTTTACAATTAAACAATCCAAATGGTATAAAATACATTAAATGTCATTGTTAAAATTAATATTACTTTCCTTTTGGATGCTTGGTATCGTCCCTAATTCTACACAAACACTTGTGCAGTAGAAAATATTTTACTTGGGACTTAAACTTTTGTATCGAATTTACCCTTTAATGTCATCTCTCAAGGCGTAGTGAAATAATGTACATGTATTATATGTGAATGTTTTGTAGTGAGCTGTTGATACTGTCACCTGATGAATATGATTACTGCGTCGATTGTTGTAGTTATAGACAACGGTGTTTGCTGAAAATATATTCCCGCCCTCATTTTTGACGAAAAACACTTATTCATATATGAAGAGAGAAGGTAAAGTTAAAATACCTAGATTAATAAAGAGATGCTTACAAGAATCACGTGGATGGGATTTGCTTATTATTCGAACAATCCTTTTCGGTAATCTAAAAGTATTGGAGCTATAAGATGTATTTCCCCAGAATATTATGCCATATCTCAAGCGGGAATGAATATTCGCGAAATATACACAACGAGCAGTGTGGAGGCTGGCTGAATTTGAAAGAATTTTGAAAGTGTAGGATAAATAACTTAATTTAGTGTTTAATTCATTTAAGTGGACGTTCTATTTAAGGTTTGTCTGAATTGAAAGACCTAAAATTTTTGTTACCTTATCATGAGTCAATGGCACACCGTTCATTTTTGGCACACCGTTCAAAGCTGGGGGGCCTCCACACCTTAATTTCCACACTTACTACGACAAATCTACATTTAAATAAGACCACAAATTATGTGAAATGATTGAGATTTATTTTCATGACAATTCGTTTGTTCACACTTTCTACCTTGAGGAAGTGAAGATCACTAGAGTTGGTGCGTTACATTTAGCGAATGTAATGATGCCCGACTCACAGTCAGACGAAAGCAAAGAAACCGATTTTCTAATTATTTTCACACTAAAAGAAAGCTTTTGATGAAGTGAAAAACAGTGTTGATCAAAAATTTGTGATCAGAGTTTAAAATGTGTGAGACAAGCAAGCAACTCTGACGCAACCCTCTGACCTAAGATGCAAAAAGAGAGCGTGAATAATGACTTTCGCCGAGGCAGTTCAGGTTTTTTGGCTGTCCATGACACATCAAATTTCGGCCAGTGACCCTTGAGAGATCTTACAATGTATACAAAATGTTAAACACGTAATTTGTAGCTGTTTTACGCAACGAATCTTTTGATGATTTCCCATAAGATATTGTTTCCTTGTAAATATCACATTTCAATTTATTATACCCAATCAATCATAACAAATAAAGTGTAATTAGTAAGACAATTCTACTCATAAATTTCAGACAATAACATACAATACACTAACCAGAAACGAAATATCTATGCATTTTTACTAACACATCAGAAGTGATAATCACTCAGGCCACGTAACTCGGGGAGGCGGGGGCTCGGTCGCCCAGCAAATCGCTGACTCAACTCCCCTGCTGACAGACGGGAACTATCATTGCCCTGAACTTATCTCAAAGAAGATGCTCTGTTCTTCGGTTCAAATGCATTCTTGGCACCAACGGAACATATTCGAGGATTTTTTTATGAAATGTAGCTACATCTGAGTGGATACAACAGGCAAATCAATCGTTATTGGAGTGCAGAAATCCCTCATATACTTCTTGAAGAGTAGTGTGCGCTGAGTTTTACAAGAATTATAGGACCTAATGATTTTCAACACCACCGTTAATGTTTGCATAAATCATGTATTGACATTATTTTTCGACCAACTTACACCACAAAAAAACACTATTGTTACTTTCATCAGGATTCGGCAACTGCTCACACTGCTGTTCGATCCATGATTTTAAATATTGTTTGATCGATTAATTCGCCGTGGGTTATTGCCTGCTGTATCACTTGATCTGACTCCTTGTGACTTTTTCCTTCGGGGGTACTTGAAAGATCAGGTGTATGCTGAAAACCCGCATTCCGAAGAAGAGCTCCATAGCTCTATTGAAGAGCAATTTCTCGAATCTTACTTCAAAGGTAAATCAGAAAATGTGTCAGAAGTGCCAAGAATTCATTCAAGCTCAAGGAAACAGCTTTTGTATCTTCTTTAAGGTAATTAAGGGCAGTGATAGTTTCCGTATGTCAGCAGGGGAGTTGAATCAGTGCTTCGCTCGGCGAGCGTGCCCTCGCCAGCCCGGGCGACAAGGCCCGAATCTTCGGCGAACGATAAAAATGTCCACCCGGTATTATTGCTTCCATTTTGTTAAAAAAATAACATTTTAACAACGCGTGTGCAAAAGACGGTTTTTCATAATTGTCTTCCGTCCTTATTTGCCAAAACAGCATTTTTTTTATTTTAACAATATGGGATACATCACGTAGCACGTCCGAAATATATTTCGCCGACGGTCTGTTAAAAATGTGAAGACAACACGAGTGCGTGATAATTTGGAACACTTGTTACTCAATTTACTATTTATTTTTATTACTATTATTATATTTTATTATGCTCTGTAATTGTGCGAGATTAAATTTCACCATAGAATATCTAGGAAGAATTATCTAGATGTTATATTCGATCCACACATAAAATTTGAGAACCATTCTGATATATTATTTGACAAAATTAAAATAATATCTGGCTGTGTCTAGGCTGTAAAAGATTATTTAAACAAGATAATTATTCTCCTGAATAAACATTGGTTGAGACTCTTGTAGGATATGGAATTAATATGTGGGGAGACTATTTTCAAACATATGCTTAGTGCAACTTATTTGCCAACCAAAATATTGAAAATTATCATAAATAATAAAAACACAATAGACAATCAAACAACTTCAGAAGGGTGCTGATACTTTGGCCCCTAATAGTTTCTACAATTTTTGTCATATAATCTGTTACTATAATAATAATAACTAATTTAAAAAATAGAATTATATAATTCAGAAATAATACACGAGTTCAGAAAAATAGATATGATCCCGCATACATACAATAGGTATGAAAAAAGATCACCACATTATTTAATTACTAAATTATACAATGAACTACCAATAGATCTAGAACAGTGTCCAAATTTAATAAATTCAAAAAAGAATCGAAAATGTGGTTACAGAACACGTAAATAAGCAAATAAATATGTTTCATGAGATAACTTAATAACAGCAGCAAACCCATATTTACATGTAAACATTGTATTGAATATTTTATTGGTATTTTGTTTTGCCGTGGCATAGTTATATCTTAAAATTGTTATAGGTACTATTAGGTATTTGTCCTATATAAATGATTATCTTTATTAGATAAGAGAACGGTGCATCAAGCACCTATGAGCACATATATTGTATTTGTAAGGACATAGAGCAAAATCTGAAATAATGTATTAACTAAATGTGCTACAGAATTGCACGGACTTTTTCGTAATAGTTTTCAAATGCCTTTGGTCGGGGCTAGTTTTTCGGTCTTGCCCCTTCCTCTATCCAGCTGCCATCTAACGTCGCAATAAGAACTTTCTTTTAAATTTTAGCAATTTTTCGGTTTTGTAATCGTAGAGCCAAAATATTACTTTAAATATATGAAAGAAAAGTAAAACCCTATCTTAACGAAACTTTAAAACTTTGAAAAATTTGAAGCCGTTTGAATATATATTTTATGAGTTATTGTAATGCAAAATTTAAATCTCTTCAAAGAAATTTCTTCAAAGAAAAACTTGAATTTTCGAGAAATTTCATTGGAAGTCATTTGTAGCACTTCTTTTCAAAAATGCAATAATGAATACAAATCGTTGGAAATAGGTTTATTAACGGCATGTGAGATATTTCAAAACAATATTAAATTTGCGTATTTTTTTTAAAAAAAACAAAAGAATTCAGCAAATTGAATTGTGTGTTGTCTTAAACAGTGTAATTAGCACTAACCTTACAAAACGTTTACAGAAAAATTTTGAAACTGTTTTGGCGAAAATAAAGTTTGAGCGTTTCTACGCTAGAAAAGGACCTCCACCCTGTTTCCATAGGAACGTCGTGAACCAAACGTCGTGATATTTGTACGCACTGTGTACTTACCTTCCCCGCGACACTTTGCGCGTGTATACCCCGTTCTGGAGTTGTAGAAGAAATAAGAGCGGGGAAGGGGAAATGGCCTGTGCATGCAGGAGACCCGGCATCCCAGGCGGGTAAGTAACTCGTTCGGGCGAAATTACATATGCCCGCATTAGCGTATCATAGAACGGATACTACACACCAAATGGTATTACTCGCGCAACTTTTCTTGGACGGTGGATTGAAGAAATGCGGGTAGAGTGGGGGGTATTAGTTACGAAATCGGCCACTAGTTTTAATAAAGCAATGCCATTCTCTGGAGAATCAGTCATGCCTTCGCAACGTTCTCAATAATTTGCGTTCTAACTTTCTCAGTTGTTCGAGGTATCTCCTGTAATAGATCTTTATCTGCTTTGGTCATTTCTTTAGATTTTTTGGAGAAAATTACGGATAGAAGTTCTCGTCTTGAAAAGAAAATTGTTTCTATTTCGCGCCAATGAAGATGTGTTTGAAATGTTGTCATTAGTGCTCGCTGCGAGCTTTTGCCTTCATCTGTTCATTGTTCCAAAGAGGGGGAGGCAAGGTCATCGTTTAAGAAAAGTTGCGCGACTAATACGACCTGATGGTTGTTCTGAAACGTTGACTTTCCGTTGAGTGGCATCGCAGGGCAGATGATTCCCTTTACCTGCGGCAGGGCGGCGATGAAGGCGTGGATGTTGGCGGCCTTGGCGGCGGCGATGACCTCGTCGATGGGCACGGCGCGCGCGTTGTCCCCGTAGGCGATGTTCTCGGCGATGGTGCGGTCGAAGAGCACGGGCTCCTGCGAGACGATGCCCAGCTGCGCGCGCAGCGCCTCCAGCGGCAGCGCCGTCGTCGCGCGCCCGTCCACCAGCTGCGCACGCGCGCGCACACGCTGCAGCTCTCGACGGCGCAGCCCGCCTCAATTTGGGGGATTGGCGGAGGCACAACCACGATTCTTGTTTTGGAGGGAGGGAGCGGTAAAGGTGTAGTGAACACGCGACTTGATATTACCTTACAAAGAATTTTTCGTTTAAGCTGAATATAAAATTTATTATTATTGGTTGACTTACAGCTAACATTTATAACGTTCACACATGATTCATTCAATGACTTTTGGGAGTATAGAATACTATAAAAAGCTATATTCTTGAACACCGATCATAAGCTTCTGGGGGGGGTAGGGATTGAAGTCTTTTGAGCCCTCATACATTTGAGTGCGCCACTGGGTATTATTATAGTTGTTAGGAGACGAAAATTGAGAAAACCAAACTAGGGGGAAAATGGTGGAGATCATTAAAATAATTTAATTCTGAAAATTGTATTTTGGTAAAACAAGAGTCGAATCTTACTGGGAGTGGGAGGGCTGAAAATCAGAGGGTGAAAACTTTCGATGTGGACTTACATAGATTTATCTTAATTGTCCACTTTCTACGCCACGTTTCAATGGTTGTGAGATGTCCCTGAATTAAGTTCCTTGTAGTGTTGAGATACTGATCTCAGGCAAAAGTGACGGTACCATTTGCAAAAAGGGCAGTGTGTATATTAGGAGGCGTTGGAATGTCTGAAATGTAAATATTAAAGCACTTCAGTTCAACTTCGCACTTCAGTCACTTCACACTTCAGTCATCTCGGCCATTGTTACGCGGTCTCAGGAGCAGACATCCAACATTTTATTCAACGGACATTATATTTTAAAAAGTATTGAACTCGTTCGTTATTTGTTTTAATATATTTTCACAATTAACTACATATTTAAATAATAAATGCTATAACTACAATATAATTTCTTTAATTTTGAAAATCACGAACCAAATTGACGTACTTTGATAGTTAATTTTTTTTACTGTATAATTTTAGAAATAACTCAATGCAATGCAAGGCAATTGTTTTATTTTAAACACAAATATTAATGTATACAGAAGTATTTTTTGCATTTTCGGTATATATAAGTCCTCTAATATGTCTATATTGCACTTAGTTGAAGCTACGTTATAGTAGTACCAGCTAGCAAAGATTCTCAGGGCGAAGCACGTTTTCTGCATTCGGGAGGTCCAGGTTCATTTCCCTTGCCGGGCTCCTCGACCGGGGTTTCGTGGTTTCCCCCAGTCATCCAGGCGAATGCTGGGATGGTTCACCTGTCAGGCCACGACCACGAAACCGGTGTTGCGTCGCTATCCGAATTCGTTAACTACGTGAAGTCACGACAGTTAAGCGATTTCGTGTTATGCGGGTTCCTGGTTGGGTGACCGATTAGGAACCCCGAGATCTCACGGCGCGGAAGCCAATTTCCTTTTACGGGACATTAATGGATAAATACAAATACAAAATGGTTGTGCCGTCCTGAAGTGAAATGTAAGAAACGTTCTCTTGAACTCTGTCATCTGAGAGATATCCTCCGACCTGTAGGGCGTGCCACTTTCCTGAAAGCTCCGAGCTGAGAGACATCGACGCCATTTCATCCTAAAGATACCTTCCAACATAGGAAGTTAAAATTATCAAATGCATCTGACCGCAAAGAGTTAAAGGTTGCACGATTCTTCCAAAAGAAACGATCTTTAAAACTGAAGATAATGAAGTTTAAACGAAGCCTTCCATATTCTTTTAAGATATTCTGATAGATAATATCATTTTAAAACAAATATAAGTGAGCTTTTAATTGCGAGGGAATAAATTGACGATAACTTAGTGGAATCGATGAAACAGTCGACCTGTTTATAGTTATTTACGTACACATTATAGAAAATAAACAATTTGAAAAAAAGATGAAGCAGTTAGGCGAAAATTACACATGTGTGGTGAAATGAAGATGGTGAGGTGGCATTTTTGAACGATGGCTAACACCTGCAAGTAAGTCTCCTACATATTATAAATTATGTCACATATAACTAGATTAAACAATTTGTAAATGTATTAAAAGATTAGGAAAGAAAAAATACTTGAACGATTGTTGTTTCAGATAGCATTAATATCATTTGTACCTCTGATGAAGGCGTAATACATCACCGAAATGTTGATCATCAATCTAATTCTTAAAACTGACCTAAACTCATGACCTCCCTCCCGTTTCCCCTAATTTCGGGGGGTTGAGATAAGCAGCATCTTAAAATTCTAAACAAAAAAACAGCAGAAGTCAATTTTTGACATTTTCGATGCGCCCCATTTTGAGCGTAGGCTCCAGAGCGGGACTTACCACGCTGCCGGCGAGCGGGTCGTAGAGGCGCTGCAGGAGCTGCAGGCACGTGGACTTGCCGCAGCCGCTGGGCCCCACCAGCGCCACCGTGGCGCCCGCCGGCACCTGCAGCCGCAGGCCGCGCAGCACGCGCGCCTCGGGCCGCGTGGGGTAGGCGAACTCCACGCCGTCGTACTCCACGCGCCCCGCCGCCTCCTGCCTCGCACAAACGACAGGACGCGATGCAATGGCGCTCTTGGCGAAAGCATCGGGGGATGCACGCGGGGCAACTTACAAAGATGAAAGAATGGACAAACAGCAATGTTAAACCTATTTTGAATCGCCGATAGTTGCATGATGCAAACTGTTAAGTCCGCACGTAGCGGAAGAAGAAGAAAGTCTTTGCAGGTAAGTCAAATAAGCGTAGGTATAAAAGGAAACTCCTTAAAAAAATGTTATAAATATTTTTATGAAACGTTAATAACATAGGAAGACTAATTTTTTAACTTGTAGGTTGTGAGAAAGGTTTGAAATTTTATGTAAAATTTTTGTGACTTGTTAAGCAAAAACATTTTAGCAAATCAAACGAGATTTCAAAAATTAACGGAAACGATAAAGAACACCTACAATTTTATACGTTTTATTCATTTTCCTGGCGTATCCGTACTTTTCCTTACAAAAACATTCTGGGGCAAAAATGTAACCCGAGTAGTCATGCCTAGCTGGGAGCCTGCAATCGCTAATAACTCTGAGATCACTGCACTGGCGAAACCAAAACGACAGAATTGTTTAAAATTTCTATTTGTATGAAGGTATTAAACTAAATTATTTCTAAGGTCAAAGATGTCAAAAAGAAAAATTAAAATAAATTCCTTTGGAGTCCGCGCGCGGCTACGCGAGTCAAAAACGCTATCAATTACTTAGAATCGATTCTTCACACTTATTAGCGGCCCCTGAGTTTACGCTGGCTCTGAAATAGTCAATATATAAAATAAAATACTTTACCAATTCGCTCTCAGTCTGCTTTGAGAACATTTTCCCCCCTTATTAGCGCAGATTACATGAAAACACGATGAAAATTGTATCAAAAAGGTATTTCTTGGACATCACTTGTGGCGTATTTTAAATTGATGACAAGGCATGAAACTTAAACAAAAATTGAAGAGAGAAACGCGTCATGAGGCAAGGGGGGAAAATGGAAATAGAAATCAGGGCTGTAGAACGTCATTTTGTGAAATCACAATACCCAATAGGAAGTACCGAAGAAAAGTTCAATGGGATAGTACAACATACGCTTCATACGGAAAATTGAAACTTCCTCATTATATTGTTTCATGTGCACTTGTACATTTCCCGTACATTTGCACATTTCACCTTTACATTTGTACATTTGTGCACCTGTACATTTCAGTACTTGTGACTAATGTAATTAGGGAGGCTTACAAATTCTGAAACAATAAAAACACTATTCTCTACGAAGACATAAAACATTTCAATGACATTTGAGAAACATGTTTACCAATATCTGGATACGTAGTGTGTTATAGTGGACTGTCACAGGAAATCCTGTTATCCACCTAAATTTAAAATAGTTATAACTTAAAATACCTTGAAACTCTAATACTCGTTATCTTTGCTTCGTTAACTATATCTCACTTACACACGCCCTAGACTAAGACTTTACTGAAGAGTATCTGGACATAACCAAAATATGCAAAGAACAAATGATGAAAGATAATCTCATTCTATTATTAATTTTACGATTTTATTAAAATTTAGTACTTATGCTATAAAACTGAGTAATAGTAAGAAACGATAAAATATCTGGGGACCTATCATTTGATGCAAAAATGACAAAATTTGGTTGAGTAGAAAGCTAAGATTTATTTCTAAACGAAAACCCATAGTGTTTTGAACATTCAGGATTTTCTCTTATTTCATAAGTTATTTTCAAAATGCCAAAGCTACGTATTTATATGTATTGTTAATTCGTAATTTCTAAGAAATTAGGGACTGTTATCGTTTTATTTATTACCATCGATTGGATTTATTGAAGTTAATATTCGATTAGAATTGGTTGCCTAGGTTTAAATTCTTATTGATTTTTTATCCTTTTTATTTATTTTATTTACCAAATGTGATAGTAAAGTATTGTAAAGAAATAAAATTTACTCAAATAAACACGTTGAATTTGCAAGATTTTTATTCATGAAATTCACCTTATTCCTTCCATTTTGCATGTTTTAAAAATTAGCAAGAGGCCAAACATGAGATTCCGAAAATGTCTCACCGAGAGCGGAGCGTCCTCTGCGCCGGAGTCGATGGCCGGTTGGCGGTCGAGCAGCGCGAACAGACGCCCCGCTGCCAACTTGGCGGCGCTGAAGCTGGGAGCCAACGCCAGCGTCTGGCCCAGCATCCACGCGCCGAATAGCAGAGCCTCGGACACCCTGGCAAAGAGTTTCAACAGGGTTGATTTCTTGCTTATAGGAGGATGCGCCATGAAGGAGAGACTTGAAAATCTCGTATGAAAGAGAGAGGTGGCTCAGGGCATCAACTGATGTCACTGCCGTACCTCTGACCCGGGGGTTCTAGGTTCGAGTCACGAAGTTGGCAGAATTTCTTTGACACTATCATGTGAGCTAGGACGAATTCGGCCGCTATCTGCAGAAGAATTCTAGCGGCCGGCTGCTCCGATCGGTAGCTTTCCGTGGTTTCTCCTATCAACACCAGCCGAATGCCTGAGCAGTACCCTAACGGACCACGAACCGCTCGCGATCTTTCCTTCCCCTTCCTTATTCTATCCTCTCCCCTTACACATACTTACATGAACTACACTACCACAGATGCCGGAAGACCGGTCGGGAGCTTAGAGCTTGTCCCGGCTGGGGCGGTGGGAAACACCTGGTTAGGGAATCGTTAATCAAAAGCACTGTGCAGTGCGAATCATGTTTACTGAAGTAACTCCTTGGCTTGGCTGCGAACCTTTGTCTCGTAGATACACCATCCTAGGAAAATTTTAAGTTAAAATCACTTCTGAAAATGCAAATCAATTCTGAGACTGCGTTCGACATGCGAAAAAAAATAGAAAGTTGGAAAAATCTGTCTCGAAATACGCTAATAAATCAAAGTTTTTTTCGATTAGTGGTAGCCACTCATTGTTGGCAAAGATCAAACCAGTGACACAGTTGAGTTGGTAAGAAAATGGTTGATTTATTCAAATTCAATTAAGGGTGATTTAATTAAAGGGTATTTACCAAACAGCAACGTACGTCAACACTGAATTAACTGTTAAGTGTGTGTTAATTCTTATAATAAGTAAATATTGCATGTTTATTACGTAATAAATTTAATTTGCATCAGTATAGATATTTAAAATTGTGAACGGTCGTTAGAAACAAGTTTTAACTCCTGGTTATGCAGTGTTTTAGTTGAAATGCGAACATACGCGTTTCATATGATAAAATGGAGAAAACTCTATAACTTTAAAGAGTTAAATGGAAACACTCGCGTTTATTGCACATTCGGATCTTGCAAAAAAATTTGGCAACTTGGTTTCAAAATATTTACTAATCAATGAAGATAGCGCTGTAATAAATCCAAACTTGTTTCTCTTTCGAAGAGCCAAGATTCACCTCTTTATCTGTGAAAAACAAATCATTATTTTGTAAATGTTCTCTCAATATTTCAGCAAAAAATAGTATTGCTTTCAAAATGTGAGGTATGTTGATTTATTTACACAAAATTTAACAGACTTTTTTAGAATTAAACATCTACTCAAAGTACCTATTTCTTTATATCAGTGTTTTACTCTTTTTTAAAGAAATCTGAATCAGTTTGATATCAATTGAAGTACGTTTGTATAAAAAGATTCTAACTTCATTAAAAGTAAGATGATTTTTTGCTACCTCGTATGTTTTGTCTGAGAGAAAGCATATGTTTACCATAATGCCATCATTTCACTGCCGCCAGAGTACGAATTTTAAGCATCCTATTCATTTATTAAAAAAGTCTTATGATTAACGTACCGAGGAGGCGGAAACTTTGGTAAAACAGAACAAATCTAAACTGGTACGTTAATTTTAACGACTCGCTTAATAAAGACTAGTTAAGAGTGTATGTTGGAGGAACCTGCTCTAAAGATTATAAATCCACATCGTGACGGTGGACAAAAGTTTTTAAAGCCTGCAGGTAAGTGAGAGGTAAAGCCCCCATACTCAGCGCGAGAAAGGTGGAGAAACATCGAGAACGATCGGGAATTCACCTTCGCTAGCCGCGTTCGTTAATACGCTCCGCGAAGTCACGGAGGGTAAGCGAATTCGAGATCTGGCCGGTTGCTGGTTGAGTGACCGTCTAGGAACCCCGTGATCAAACGACGCTGTGATCCTGGCCAGGGGATTAAAGACACTGACAGACTGCGACGTAACGAGACGAACATAATAACGGAGGATTATTCCATGGCAAGCGCTCAACCAGGGCCTTATAACTCCCATATAACGTGGTGGAAACCATTGAGGTGGCGCGCTCTTCTGCAGCACCTTCTTACAGGAACTAAAACACGAACTGATGTCAACGATACTTAAAACGTGTGTGGCTGCTGCTTGAGTTTGCGGGTCGCAAGCAGGTCCACAATGTTACAAAAGATAACTCCGATGTTCACACTTTCTTCGGGGATTCCTTATGTGTGTATATTATGAATAATTGAACATTTAAAATACACTTTTCCTATTTCTCACAAATTAGACAATATGTATGTGCTGAATTTGGCGAGCCTAACCTGCAGCTGTACCCGGCGACAGTAGCGCCTCCTAAAGGAGTACCTTCAAGTTTTGTCTCCTGTGTACCGAGCGAAATGGGTCAGTGCGTAGACTTTGCAATCGGGAGGTCCGGGTTCGATTCCCGGGCCGGCCATCATGACCGGGGTTTACGTGGTTTCCGTGGGTGATAAGGCGAATGCTGAGATGATTTTAAAAGTTCACGAACATCTTTCACCAATATTCCTTCACCTACTCAGTCGCAATAATAATACTATACTATAATAATAATAATAAATAATCTAATTTATCATAATAATTCATAACTAATATAATTCACAGCCCGGAAAACACAGTTGCTCGCGTCCCTGGTCTACCACACGTGTCCCCTGGGTAACGCAAAAATGCGCGAGACTGAGTCGCCACCTACGCCTTGCCATTGTGGGCGTGCGGATCCCTACAAGCTTAGGGGAAAGTCTGCGCGTCTATTCTGGCCGGCGCGTCACCAAATGGCCAACATGCTAAGGATTGGCGTTGGCTAACAACAACAACAGCTTTGTCCCCTGTTTTGATAGAGAATTGCAACGTCCAACAAGGGTTCACAGACACGTTGCGTCAATCAAGAAGCATCAAATCATTGT
The DNA here is from genome assembly GCA_017312745.1 of Gryllus bimaculatus. Classification (NCBI taxonomy): domain Eukaryota; kingdom Metazoa; phylum Arthropoda; class Insecta; order Orthoptera; family Gryllidae; genus Gryllus; species Gryllus bimaculatus. The sequence goes on from BOPP01000084.1 coordinate 649,097, forward strand.
GTTAAATTAATTTGTAAAAAAAAGCGACGGAGCGCGCTGCTCACTTGATGATCTTCTCGTAGGAGAGCCCTCCGTCGGCGGCGAGAAGCCGCCGTAGTAGAAGGTGAGCGCGTAGGCGAGGAAGGGCGAGCACTGGCCATGGCGAAGACGACGCCCCGCCAGCGCATCTGGCGCGGCGGCCGCCTCGGCCGCCGCCAGCGCGTCGCCGTAGCGCCGCAGGAAGCGCGCGCTCGCCGCCCAGCGACGCCACCGTGCGGATGTTGGCGATCACCTCCACCGCCACCTGCGCAACCAACACATGCCGACGGTGGAGGGTATACCTAAGCTTCACGTGGTAAGCTCGAATCTATAAATCTCGGCTATCCGGGAGACGCCGCGCGGCGGCGCGTAGCGCCGGCAGTGTCACTGCCCTGAGGAAGCCGCGACATGTCAGGCGAAACGTCGGCACCCCAGCCAACGACGCGGCGTCTCCCGGATAGCCGAGAATTTATTGACGTTAGAGGTGATTTCTACAAGTATCTGTGGGTCGGAGGTATAGGACACTATGTCCATTTTGGGCCAAATTTAGATTATTGGTGCAATAATATGAGCTTTTTGTCCTCTATCCAGAGGTATACTACACCATGTCCTACATCTAATAATGGCGGAGTTACGGTGCTATAAAATAATACCAAGTCCACTTGCACTTAGAGGTATGCAAACATTCAAACAGCTCTTCTGTAAAATTTAGTAAACGTGACACACTGTCCAATACCTCCGACCCACAGAATTAAAGGCATTGGACACCCCATAACTGAGAGCTTTTTACTTTCCCGTACACAAATGTACATACGAAGTTATGTGTTAGTGCGGAAAATTGATAACGAGGTTTCAACAGAAATAAAGGTTTGGGGGAACCGTAACGTTCTAACGAGAATGAAATAACAGAACATCAGAGAAGTTTCTCAAGAACAAAACTTTATAACCAATCATCTTATTGTGTTCAACCATTCATTCAATTTTCAAAATATAAAAATCCTTGGAAGTACCCACATTTAGTTACTTTAGAGATCAAAACTAATAATTATATTAATGCTACTGTCAACAACAATCATTTTAATAAATTGCATGATGCTTTGCTACATATGTCGAACATGGAAAACATAGTTCCCCCATTTATCCTCCACTTTCTTACCCTGCCCCTTTTCTTCCCCACCCCTTCCTTGCCTTATCTTGCCTCACTCCCACACATCTCATTCTTTCTCACAATAAGCAGGGTTGTCAGATTGTGCGGAATTCCACTTTTTGGACTGGACAACGGCTCTCTCTCTCGCGGGACAAAAATTGGTTTTGCAGAATACCGTTTCAAAACATGTGCAGCTTAAGATAACGAAGAAATTTTCAAGAAACAACAACAATGATTTTGCCAGTGTGTTTGAATTTTTTGTTTTTTATATTATACATGATTTTTCATTCATCATTTGTAAATTCGTTCAAATTTACTTTGAGAAGTGAGTAATGTTAGTTTTTAAACATCTAAAATAGGCTGTGTTCTAAAAGTCATAGTGTCTTTGTCGAGCACAACATGAGTATAATACAAATTAGCACTTACGAAGATAATAACGGAGGATTATTCCATAGCAAGCGCTCAACGCCTAACAATGGTTCACAGACCAAGATGGATTTTTTAAAACTTGGATTGGAAATTAATTTTTTATCATGGAGTTAATTTTAGAACACGCCATTTAAAATTTTCTTTTGGAAGTGCGGTTTTACAGCCAGCATTTTACGTAAATCCATAGGGAATAAGCATGCATATGTAAGCCTTTCTGTAGTAATCTTTTTAAGCGCGTATGTTTAAGAGGAACAATAAGAAAGAAAATGGGAAAGGAGGGAAATTACTTTATCCCTTTAAGCATTCCTTCCATCTGGTGTAATCATAAGAATAGTCATAAATATTTTTTAAATATTAAGATATGACTCAAGTACATTTTTTACATAAATACAGTATTATTATTAATTACATTGTTCACAAACAAAAAACAAAACTAATCAAGCATTACAAAGGGTCGCTATCTCAAAACAACTTCTAATACAATTATTTTAATGCAAATTTAAATTTCCCGTTTGGAATGGTGAATTTTTCTTATTGGGTGCAATTGGGCAGATTTACGTCCATCTAACGGCGAATGTTTGTAAGAAGCATCTGGCAACCCCGTCAATAACATAGCTTACTCGACGTCCATCTCATGACATTATTCTTCATCATTATGTTTTTATACTAACATTCTGTTATTCGTTTTGTGAGTTCTAGTGTGTCTGGTAAGTTCTAACTTCTAACAATTACTCCATTTCTTTACTGTATATTAAATAATTTAAAACCTTTTTAGTATATATTTTGATCATTTAATTTCACAACATGATGATGGGACAGCAGTCCCTGAAACTGTTGCGGAATAAGTCTCACAAAATAAATTATTATTCCAAGATTTATCTGTCTACACGTATCTATTTAAGAACCCCAATTCTTTCATAGTATACAATATTCAATTCAACTTTGAAAGAACAGAGAAGTTGCAATTAAGCAGAGGGAATTACTGTCTCTGCACTCGGAAGCACGAATTAGCCCACGGAGCAATCCGATTGTGTGCAATGCAGAAAGAGCCGCCTCACCTTGGAGGCGCTCTCGAGGGCCTCCTTCTCGTGCAGCCCCTGGCTGCGCAGCACGCGCGCCTCCAGGAACACGCCGGCGAACACCAGCGGCACGCCCAGCACCGACACCAGCGTCAGCTTCCACGAGTAGTAGAGCGCCAGCAGCACGCCGATCACCAGCGTGGAGATGGCCTGCAGGATGGAGCCGATGCGCGACCCCGTCGCCTGCAACGCGAGCCCCGCGCCACTCAGATACAGCCTGCCCAGCAGGTATGCGGTCTCGACAACAAAAAATCATCCTTGTTTCAAGATACTGCTGATCCAAGTTAAATAATCGATCGAAAACCAAAGATGTTTTAAGGCGAGTCATAAAGCGATCTCTCCCATGTTAATTTGACTCTACATTGACCCATTTTTTTTAAAAATAAATTTCTAATGCTGATGCTGAAAGCTGAATAGTTGATCGATATTTAAAAATGCAAACATTTTCGATTATTTGTAACAAAAACATCGATGTATTTAAAACAAAGACATTTATTTTGCATCCCCGTCCCAACGAACTGGATTCAGGGCGTCGTGGCCAGGCAATCGCACGGGGCATCGACGGAGCCACTTCCCCCCTCGCTCCCCTCCTTCCCACTCTCTGCCTCTAGGTTGGTGTTTATTTTCGAACGGGTGTTTGCAAAGTGACCTCTCTAGAGTCGCTAATAATTCATGTATATACACTGTAATGGGACAGTCGCGTACGTTGGAATTCAATTAAAACTCTAAACCATATTTCGCGTAGCATTCGAAGTTCACCGAAATTATAGACACAGGAAAGTGGCAGACAACTACTCTTCGGCACTTCATCCCCTGCAGGCATGAGGGAGCATTGAGAGCGAGCGGGCAGGTGTGCGTGAGTCATCGGAAGAGCCGCCGCCGACGCACCGCACCCACATTTAGGAGAATCCCACTTTCCGGAGACATGACGCGGCAACAGGGGATGGCACCGCGATGGCCGCCCACGCTTCACGCGCAGGGTAGGGCACCTATCGCCGCGAACTAGTAACGGAATCCACGTGACCTCGGGCGCCTACGCGAAGAACAGCCAAAATCGACAGGGGATATTCCCATCGGATAAAGCTCGGAGTACGGTCAATCTGATTGGATTTTGATGACCTAAAACATCCAAAAATTATCAATAAAATACTCTTAAATCGTTTTTAAAGAGCCCTACAATATAACAAAATTTTATCAAAAATCAGTTCAGATGAACAACTCAAGCAGCTGGATATGTTACTGATGGAATCGAGGCTTCTTCCTTTCGTTCTTTCTCAGGAAATTTCTGTCTTTAATTATCGCAAAATAGGCCGAAACGACAATGGCACTGATAGCGCGTTGTAGAGCTCTTAGATTACGTACTCAGAGACGCTAGCATTACAATTTCTGAGCGAAGATTTGGAATAGGATACTCCTGAATTCTGTGCAGAACATTTGTTGCATCTCGTAAATTTTCTTTGAAGAAAGTACCATTAAAATCTCAAAATGAATAAAATTAGCGAAAATGCTTTAATAATAACTTTTTAAAATAAGTTTTTAAAGATTGACTTATTGATCGAAATCGTAGAAAAATGTATAAAGTAAGTAATTTTTGTCATAAAATAAAATTAATATCAATTCTAAAAGGCATTGTTCTAAAGACAAGAGAAAAAACGACATTTGAATAAAATGCGCCCCACGATTGAGAGCTAGTGCGGGCGGCGCGGCGCAGAGGCTATAGCTCACCCCCTGCACGGAGGCGGCGTCGCCGGCGAGGCGCGCGCACAGCACGCCCACGCCGTGGCGCTCCTCGTCTAAGAAGGCCGCCCTCCTGGCGGCCAGCACGCGGCGAAGGCCTCGCGGCGCAGGCCGACGTCAGCCGTCGTGCGGCCACGTCCCCAGCATGTGCAATCTGCACCGAGGGCCGCCGGCCCGCCATCACGCCCACCACCAGGAACAGGCCCGCGAAACAGCGCCGTCCGCCGCGCGCACCTCCTCGGCTCCTGCAGCGACAGCTCCTGCGCATGCGCGCGCACAAACCTTCAGTCATCCACAGCAGCCCTTCTTAACAACAAACAATAGACAATTAATAATAATGATAATGATAATGATAATGATAATATTATAATAATAATAATAATAATAATAATATAATAATAATATAATAATAATAATATATAATAAAATAATAATTAATATAATTAATAATAATAATAATAATTAATAATAATAATATAATAATAATAATACATAATAATAATAATAATAATAATAAATGATTAACTCCCAATTGACTATAAAGTGATACTACCATCAAGTAGCCACATCATTCATGTTCCCTAACTAGCTAAATAAAACACAGGCTACCTCAGAAATGACGCACCATACTACCATATCATCAAAAAGCGGGTACTTAGCAAAATGAGGACACATAAGTTATACTGAACCGCAGTTATACCTACAGGGAATTGCAGCACAAAAAGACTCTGACATTACTCTTTGGACAATATCCTCAAAGAAAGTTTGTTTATTGCATTTTGCAGTCGTCAATACCATCAACATGATGATCAACATACCAAGACTAAAATCGATCAAATACAGAGAATAGTAATTGCCCAAAAGAACAATGGCGTAGTGCCCAGATGTGAAAAACTATCCAAATTGGACTGTCAGCAACTGGCGTGATACCAAAAACTTCTCTGCAGATCTTTGGAAGAACTCTGCTAGGAGAAAGCATTATCGATCGCCTCCAGAAGTCGAGTCTGGCTCATAGTCAGGAGATTCATGGGAGACATGTGTTTTGAATGCCAATTCTTGAAATTGTATTAGTTATTAGGCATTAAAAACTTGTATTTTATTGTTACATCGTGAAAAACAGTTATTTTATGTTTAGTGTTAGAATGCCTTAATTTTGTTTTGTAGATTTTAAAATATTTCTGTATTACCATGCTTTAAATTGTAATCTGTTTGGTAATCCATGTAAACCAAAAAACTTTGAAAATGAAACAAAATATAATAATAATAATAATAATAATTTAATAATTCATGTTTCTTACAAACTAATTTTGGATATAAAAGACTCTGGGACCTTTTCAAAATTTTCAAAAACATTGCACTAATTTTTTGCATTCCATTTTGACCTCGAATAGCTTAACGAACGCTTAAGAGAATTTTCGCACATCCACACTTAGAGATAAGAGAACCAGATTATTGGCACGTGACGCCTGGAACACCAACCACGGTATCTGTAGCGAATAATCGTAACCGGGCTGGGTTCTGTAAGCCAGGCTTCGTACCGTGCACCGAATCGGTTGCCGGTTATACTTGCTTTAGGTTCTTAGAACACTAATAAAAGCGTTATTTAACGCAGAACTAACAAACACATTTCTTTTATTTAAGAAGTTTTGATTTCTGATAACGGTATTCAGAAATTGTTACGTCGTCCCTGTTATCATCGCAAGCTTATGCGAAAAATTATGATTTCTTTTTTGTAGAGTGGGGTGCAAGTACTGTTACTTTTAAATTTATTCATTTTAATTTCATCTAATTTGGAAATAATTACTGTCCCTGGCTATCGAAATGAACATATATATGCCCCTCAAGCGCTTCTTTTGAATTGGTTGAATTGGAATTTTTCAAATTTTAACTGAGAAATTTCTGCCATACTAAAAACAATTATATATTTCAATATTACGTAACTATTTCCAATAATGTGGGGTAGTATGTGCTGTAGTAGCATCTCTAGTTTACACATGGTTTATATTACTTTCCATATCTTCATTCTAATAAGGTCCCAAATAATACGAAAGCACAAAAATTATATTAGTATTACTCTTTGTTCTTCGAACGAAGCTATATTTAGGTACCATCGACTTGTTAACATAATATATTCAAATGAAAATATTGCTACTCCAGGCGAGAGGGAATAAATTGGAGAGGATGGAAAGAGGGCTTACCCTGTAGACCTCGCCGAAGAGGATGGCGAAGAAGGGCAGGGCGGCGCCGACGACGGCGGCGGCCG
>BOPP01000084.1:662918-697112 GCA_017312745.1 Gryllus bimaculatus
ATAATATATTATGTAAAAGTCATGAACTAGTGAAAAAATATCACGTACAAAATATCAAGGTATTACAGCAACAACGTCGGTGCTAAAGAAAAGTGATATTTTTAGGTTTTTAAAAATGTTCTGCAAGGATCCGTAAAGAGAGGCCAGATCCTCAGAAGAAGACCAAGCCGCATTCCAGTGATCGGCGTTGAATTGGAAGAGGAAACGGCCGAAGGTAACGGACGGACACACGGACAGTGCCATATTTATGTCAAACAAATATTATGTCTTCATGTTTAACAAGCAATATAAATAAAATACAATTCAAAAGATTGGCATGTGGTTTTGGCATTCATCTATATTTGATAAACCGGGAGAGATGGCTCCGGGCATCAACTGATGTCACTGTAGTACCTCTGACCGGGAGGTCCTAGCTTCCAGTCCAAGCAACTATCTTAATAGTTGGTGTGGCCGAGTTCACTAACAAACAAACCCTTTGATAATATGGAAAATATCAGATGCAAAGCCATAGATTCTATGGCAGCCTGCAGATTTGAAGGCAGACATTATGCTCATTGTAGCCAAAGGGAAACAATGTTCTGTGATAAATCATGTAGTTTTATTTCTCGACAAACGCTTTGTAAAATGCAAGTACAACTGAAAAAGTTCATATTCAGAACTCGTTTATGTTTTTGTTCACTTACTTCTGTGATTGAAAGTTCACTCGCGAGTTCATCTTCATATGCCTGCCAGAAAATATTTATGGGTATTACATGTGGCTTCAACGCGTATGATAAATTAACGCCGAAGCCACATAACATTCAGTAATCTTACAGAACGACTGCTTCAAGCTGCCTCAATCAACATCCGTTAATAAATTCTATCAAAGAGAGGTTGCACAAGATCTTGTACATCCAACAAAACGTTTGACATGAACAAGATTGAGTACGAGGTGCTTCATTCTCATTTAGACTCAAGAGTGAGGCCTTAACGTACTAGTAGACTCTCATTATTCTTGACAACAACAATGAACAAATCGCTGGGTCATGGCAAATGTTCAAGTGAGTTTGGCACTTGAACCCTCCGCAGGTCGAGTCCACACGCGTCACACTGTAGGTCCAGGGTGAGCGCAGCGCCCTCTTACTTATATATCTATTAAAGAGCTATGTATTTTCATATTTTCTTCGTTATAAAATTTCGCCAGCATAATAATAATATTTTCTGCGTATTTGTTACCCTTATTATTGTATTATTTTGAAAGAAAAACTTGCGAATTGGAGAAAGGGAAAACACTATATGTCATGGAATAAGCAATGTTATCCTCATAAATACACTCACAGAACCGTACTCGCAGAAAAAATAAAAGCGCGTCGTCACTTGCCCTTCCTGAGGATCGATGTGACACTACATCAGCTGCAAACTCTACACATTATCTTCCAATAACGTATCACACTTTACACATCACACATCTATGCATTATCTTTCTCATTATCCTGCCACTTGAAAGGATTACTTTGTTTATAATGGGGGCACTATTTGTAGGAATATAGGGGTTTCCCCATATAGTACTTTACATATTCTTGTAGGCATTTCTATAGTAACGAGTAACTTGCGTTTGTACGTCCGTCATCCACGATTATTCACGGCCACTTCCGATCCTCTTCAATTGTCTTATGATATGATTCGATCTAGATCTTCTGATGAGGAAAGATAATTTTTTTGCGAATTCCACCAGAATATTCTCAAATATTATTTGAAAAACGTGTTCTTTTACGCAACGTTTTAATTTCTAAGAAACTGAAATGCGTTTTCGGTAACTTATGGCACCTACAGAGGTGATCATTACTCATTTGGTTCATCTCGACAAGACAAATTGATTCGCACAATACTTAACTGGTTACCTCTGGATATGCCGAGAAATCCTAGAAAAAACAGGTGTTTTTAATGCTTTCAATGCATCTACGAGTATATTGCTGAGACTCTGTGAATTACTACACTCTTTCCTATCATCAATTTGTACATGATTCGTTATGACGACTGTTCACCAGATTGACGCTAATTAAACCTAATTTCGTAAGAAACATAAATTAAAGGAGCATTTTAAGCGATACTTTTTGTGTAACTTTCTATGACGGAAAATCAACGACTCAGGCAACTGTAAAATGTTTTAAATGGTTTTTATTTTGAATTTCCAAAGCACAAATAAAAATGTTTTACCTGAAGATACCCACTGAAGGCCTCACACTAAGCTAGTATTCAGATGTGGTGATATAAGGGTTACATTGATTGACTGATTATTCCGGGCGAGACAACTGTTAAGGGCATTAGTCCCGTAAGTTTAGTGCGTGTTGTATCGCGGGAAGTGGCGGTGGATCTACTTCGGCTAGCGGGGATTTTCCCCAACCAGATAGCTCCCACCAACGGGGCGCCGCCCCAGCTGAGACAAGTTCAAAGCTCCCAACTGGTCTCCCGACAAGTGTGGTAGTGTAATGTATATAGGTTTAAGTGTGTAAGAAATGAGGAGAACAAGGACGAGGAAAGAAAGATCGCACGTGCTCTGAGGACTGTCCGTTAGAGTACTGCTCCGGCATTTACCTGGTACTGATCGGTAATCACGAAAAACTACCTATCAGAAGAGCCGGCAGCTTGAAATATCCTTCAGGGGTTGATTTCGACCTAGCTGACAAGCTAGAGTCGAAAATCCTTCCATCGTCGGGACTCAAACCCTAGGACTTCCCGGTCAGAGGCACTGCAGTGACGCCCTGAGTCGCCTTTGCCGGTAGTCACATTGGTCGACGGGGCCGTGGTCCTTAGGACACAATCGATATTTTACTGTTGTTTCATCGTAATGTTCGTGCAGACGCTCGCAATTTAACTGCCGTCGAGAGCACGAATATCTTGTGCGAACTCTAAAATTAAGAAAAAATACGCAAATCTTTTTCGAAATCGCAATTTATAATCTGGGTATGTAAAAACCTTTCCTTCTTCCTAAAACGCATACAGAAAGTTTATGTGCTGTTAATTTTGTTGTAACTTCACTAGATGACACTGTAGAACAAAACTAAATATTCATGTCAAATGCAACCCCCAACATTCAGCAGCCTTTTTGAATCTATATGTTAAATGACCCCTAAACGAAGCGTTCTAGGGCATTCAATACTAAAATCATGAGACTAAAGGCCTCAAATAAACGTTTCGCGCGCCGCAATCTACAGGATGAGATCTTCTTGAACGTCCTATTACATTTCTGCTGGTCCAGTCCTGCTCAGAGACGTACAGAATCTGCAACTAAATGTGAATGAGAGGGACAGGGAGAGGCAGAGACAGACTGAGACAGACGAAAAGAGACGGGGAGAGAGAGAGACGAAGGGATGAGGGACGGAGAGACAGACGGTGAGAGAGAGAGACGGAGAAAGAAAGGAAGAGGGAAGCAGAAAGAGGGAGATAAAGGGCAGAACAACGTGTGCCGGGTTCCGCTAGTTAATTTTTAAAAGTGTATTTCCAAACAATTTTGTATTATAAATAGTAAAGGTAGATAATTTCGAAACAAAAAATACCCATGCTGCCGGTCGACGGAGATGCGCCGCTTTCGTCCGCACTCGGACACTTACGACACTGTCTCATATCCAGTGTTTTATTCAGGTACGTAATCAAATTTCTTTTATTATTTATATTCAAATAAAAGCTACGTGAAACCACAGACTGTTAGAATAGCTTAACGACGAGAAACGGCTGATGAAATTTTAAAGTGGGAGAAAAACCTAGAGTCAAACAGCGAAACAAAATGAATAATGGGTCTGCTCCGACTTCGTATCAATTGCTTCTGGCTATTGCTGATTCATTCTGTGGACGCATTGCCTCTCGTGTGATGTCAAGGCTACAGTTGAAATACTCATCAACCGCAATTTACTGAGCCATTTAAGATCAAGTATCAAGACGAAGGACACAGAAAGTGCATAGTGGCACTCCTACAGAAGGAATGAACACTTAAGTGATCTAAGAACCCCAAACGGCTTAGTAAAGACATTAATTTATTCCTGAGATGTGAGGTAGAAACTACAGTATATTGATATGACACTTAAAAGTTTGGTTAGTTTATTTTCTCATTGGATTCTAATATGTGAATAAATAATGATAACATTTTATAAGGTTTTTTTTTTATTTCCACCAACATAGAATCACATAGCTTGTGTTTCAATCTAATTTTTAAAAGTTGTCATTATTTCACTCAAAATTAAGCTAAAACTATTCATATTTTAAAAAAATGACATTATTTAAAGTTCAAATTCGAACAAATTTATTATAAAACATTTTTATCTTCAATATTGTTGACAGTTAGGAAGAAGCCGAAATATTTTAATTTTTGCAATTTTCGAAAATTTAGAGATTTTAAAAAAAGTCGGACCTGTGCCATATTTATACGTATACTTTGCTCTAATGAACAAAAAATCCAAAATCTAACAGCAATTTTTGAATTTTTTAAATAGTGTTATTTACAGACACATGAACAGACGGGCGTACACGTCAGGCGGGAAATGGAGTGTTGTTGTTCAATGGAAAATAATGAATAATATTTCGAAATTGTAATCACAAAAAAGAGGAAATTATAAATATTTCGGAACAATCTAATGTTATTCTAAGCCAAATCAGTTTAATTAATAATCTTACATAAAATTTCACATCCTGAAACCCCGTTTTGACAGGAGTCTCGACCCACGCCATATATTTTTTATCAACAAGTCATTACCACCCCAGAATCAAAGTAGTTAAATAATAGTTTTTGTAAATAAATCAATTAGCTAGGTATGGGTAAGGTAAAAGTATAATAAAATTGATTAAATAATTAGAAGTGAGAAAATGCCGATCACTTCATCCGAGCAAAATATGTAAAGAAAATGTTTGCATCTACTTTCGGAAAATTTTAAAAATATCATAGGGTCTTCATTTAAAGTACCACCCAAAATTGAAGTATATAAATGGCCCTGGAACGTTACAATTTGATCTTACTCCTGATGTTTTAACCAAGCTTGTCCAAGTGTACAACCTGCCGTTTCAGCTTCTGATCAAAAGCTTCTATACGGACCTGCTTATGCGTCACATGTGTATGTACTATATTCCATATAGACATCCCGATTTTAGGGTACAAAGGAGTAAGCTATCCTTCCACCTGCCAATTTTAACTACATTGATAAAGCACTAATAGACCTTAATCCCGACGTGATTGCAAAGTCACAGCTCAAAACAACTTTAACATATTTTAATAAAATTGTTAAGTGATAATTTTCAATGATTCCAGTATTTAAGTAACCACAAGAAATTAGTGATACTAATACAAGAAAAAATCCCAAAGTCTTTGGACGACGGGTGGTGAAAAACGAGCAGAAACTCGAACTCTGTGCAGGCTCAAATTAAATCGACGCGGCAGTGGGTCCATCACGACATCGCAGTCCGCTGGGCACGGAGATCATCTCGCCGGCGTGATATCTTTGCTGCCCGACTCGCGCTCTAGAGATGAGCTCTACCCCGTTCCAGACTGGAATATTTCATTCTTGATCATCGAGTAGCCTCATTTCAAATCGAAATGGGTCTCGTGCAAGTTTGCGACTTGTTAGTAAAATTGTTACAACGGCCAAAACAATTACATACAATCCAAGTACCAAAAAATAAATCAATTAAGAGAAAATAATTAAAAATAACCAAATATATTATTAGCAAGTCCACGATGATTTAGCAAATCGTGGTAACTTGTTTATTTAATGCAGTCTCTAAGTAAATTATTGTTTTCCCAAGAATTCTGAGGAACCAAATAAGCCTTCAATAAGCACGAACATTTTCCTGATGACTGCTTATTGGTAAATGTTTGTAAATGAGTAATTACAAGCATGAATTTAGCCAATGTTCAGAGAGAGTATGTATGCTTCTCGAAGAGCCTCTTGATCCCTTTAAATACTCGAGAGAATTATAATTTACTAAGAATCTGGTTAAAAGCATACTCCTTCGTTTCAATGTTCAGAGTTACATTCAGTGATATATATATATATATATATAAATATATATATATATATATATATATATATATATACACTGAATACATCATATAAATACATTATATATAATTGAAAATTGTTCGTGGTTTATTAAAAATAATTAAAAGGCGAAAAAGGGAACAAGGAAATTTACGATGAGAATCGATGACAAATGAGCACGAATCATTTTTATCAGAGTCAGTGAGAAGTAACTCGGTTCAAGATCCCCAGGCCGAGTCAGTCCAAAATCCACAATGAAACAAGAGGAAGTTAAAACGTTTGAGTAAAGAGTGACGAATCATTGCAGTTTGCCGGCATCCCCATTGGCTCACCGCGAAGGCCTCGAGGTGGGGCGATGCCAGCCCCATGTTCATTGCGCCCGAGAGCACTCCGAAGAGCACGATAACGAGCACGGCGGGCGTGTACTCGTTGCTGCCCGTCTCGCGGCCCTCCAGGATCAGCTCCACGCCGTACCAGAAGGCGAGCGAGTAGCTGGCGTACACGATGAACCAGAAGACGCCGCTGCCCAGCCCCGTGTACAGCCCGCGCTTGCAGCCCATCGCCTCGGCCGGCTGCAGCCGCTCAGCGTATCTGCGAAGGGCGGTACAAACGAAACAAAAGTAAACTAGTGGGGCCACAACAGCATATACTTTCTCCCATTATTTCAAACTTTTGTAATTTTGCAAAATTCAAAGAGTTTAACGAATAGTAGAATTTCTTTCAGGCTATCCGAGGGTAAAATTGAATAAAATTAGTGGTGCTTCAACAGCATATACATTCTCGTATTATTTCTAACTGATCCCGCTATATTATACTACTACATAAATCTACAAAAGTGTTTTTAACCTGTAATTTTCCCCACCGAGACGCGAACTCATACTCAACTCCTACTTTACTCCGACTTTACTCGCCTTGCACCTTACCTCGACGCCATCGAAACGCAGTGAGCCCCAAACTCGGCCTTGTTCTGTTGAAGTGTTAATTTTTTGCAATTTTTCAAAAGGCGGAAAGTTTGACCAAAATGGGACTAGCACTCTATTTTTTCTGTCCCTTGATACATATGAGAAGATAATTCAAAGAAAAGAACTTGAATTGTAGCGAGTGACTAACAAGTAGGCACCGAGCGAAGTGCATGGCGCGCTGACCGCGCAATGTGTAGGTCCGGGTTTTATCCCCGGGCCGAGCATCCTGACCGGAGTTTTCGTGGTTTTCTTTGGTCATAAGGCGAATGCTGGGATGGTTCGGAAATGCCACGATGCCACCTCCCACCTCACCCTAGTCCTTTCACCCTTCATCATCAACGTAGCACTTCAAACAGCGTTCCATGCAAAAGAGGAGGCTCTTGCTTTCAATGTGATCTTTGTTGGCTAATAATAATAATAATAGTAATAATAATAGTAATAATAATAATAATAATAAACAAGGAGGAGGTGGTAAGAAAAAAACGGTAATTCTTCAGGGATACAACATCATCGGTGGCGAGTAGTATCAGCGCAATACTTGGGCTTCGTTTTGCTAGATGCGAGAGGTGTGGGCATTGGTTTACTTCGAAGACCGAGCTGATGCATCAAATCTGAATCTCGTTTTGATACAAAAGAGATTTTATTAAAGGGGAGCGAACAATTCTGCTTTACAGATTTGTTTCACAACACTCTTTTATTCTCAATTCAATGAATGTTAGTTAAGGAGTTCGGGTAGTTATTCCGGAACTGAAGAAAAGTTACGCGAACAACACCAGATAGCGGGAGAGGCAGCTCAGGGCATTATCTGATGTCGCAGCAGTGCCTGTGACTGTGACGTCCACATGCGAGTCCCGACGGTGACAGGATTTTCATCACTGCCGAAATAACTAGAGCGAGTTCAGTCCTTTTGCGGAAGAGAAATCTAGCGGCCGGCTGCTCTGATTCATAGTTTTCCTTGTTTTCTCCGATCAACACCAGGCGAATGGCGGCGCAGTACCCTAACAAACGGGCCACAGACCGCTCGCGATCTTTCCTACCTCTTCCTTGTCCTATCCTCTTTATTTACACACATTTACACTATCGTACACTATCACACGGGAGACCGGTCGAGAGCTTAGAGCTTGTCCTGGCTGGGGCGGTGTCTGTTGGTAGGAGATACCTGGTTGGGTCCCGTTAGCCAACGGTAGGTTTGCGCCGGATCTCACCATGCATCGGGAGAAGATCACCACCGCCCCTCCGGAGGAAAACATGCGATGGATAGACATTGACGGGCCTAATGAGTTTAGCCGCTGACGCGCCCGGAATCGCCAATCAATCGAGCAATGAACCCCAGGGCAACGGCATTGGTGGCGGGGGGGGGCGCAGGCTCACCGGTGCGCCTCCTTGCGCTGGCCGTGGAAGGCGACGACGGTGCGGATGGCGGCGAGCGCCTCCTCCACGGCGGCGCCCGCCGCGCCGTACGCCTGCTGCTCGCGCGCCGCCAGGTTGCCCTGCATCTTGGCCACCAGCGCCGTCGCCACGATGATGACGGGCGCGCACGTCAGCACGACCAGCGTCAGCTTCCACCCGTGCACGAACGACATGATCACCGACCCCACGAACGACACGATCAGGTACATGAACATGCCCAGCTTCTCGCCGATGCCGTCCTGCATCTTGTCCAGGTCCCTGCAACACACGTTGGCGGACGATCGACGAGCGCGTTTTGCGGAGACAGCAACACGACTCTAATACTAAGTACTGGTCGTAAGCCAGAATAGTTTTTCATTATAAGTATACTCTGCACTTGGGAAGCCTTTGTGAATTGTATTTTATTATGTTAGTGTAATTCAACAAATATCCCCGTGAACAGTTAATAAAAGATAAACTTCGCTGATTTGAAATTCTGAAGGAATATTGAAAGAAGTCAGTATTTCATCCAGAATCCTTCAAAATAAAAAAAAATGTAATGTATATGAGTAACTAGCTGGACCTTTGCAATTGCATCATACAAAAGGAATGATTGTCAAGAAGCAAAAAGGAAAACATATCCACTATAGGGAAAACCTGCTCTCCTCAAAAAACAACTGTTTCAGAACTTACTCTTTAAATTCAGCACTAACTTTCCAATATTAACCAAATTAATCAAATGGACGATTACACATTCTGATTCAATACAATCGTTATTCATTGTGAGCTAAGAGAATTAAATGTGTTTATCAAAATTTAATTAAAATGTTTCTGAAAAGATCTGTACATGTATGATGTAGTGGGATATATATGTACTACAGGAAATCCTGCTCTCCATCTTAACCTAAAAGCGAACATAATCTATCACCACAATTATAATCTCATTGCTTTATATTCTAAAATTTTTGTGAAGGATCACGTGTGAAATGATTGCTGGACATAGCGTTTAATACTCTGACCTTTGGATTCAAAGCCAACCAATCTTTAAAAATTCACCATTTTCACATTGCTAACATAACTTCAAATTCACTTGTGCTCACGCACTTGCTCGCGTGAAAACGTCAACTGCATTCGATAGGCCGATTGTAATTTGTAAAACAAAAGATTTTATAAACAAATGACGGCTGTTAAGTGTTCATTCTATTAATTTTAAAATATTGTTAAAATTTGTTGAAATATTGTTACACTATGAAACCGGAAAATAAAAGTAGCTGATAACACATCTAGAGTATACTACCTTCCATTTAAAGAAAAGATCGCAAAATCTGGTTGAATAGAAAGCTCTAAATTATTTATAAGCTAAAACCCTTAGTATTTTAAATATAAAGATGTTCCGTTTTTCCCATGCGTTTTTGCTTAATGAAACCTTAATTTTGCTAAAAAAATCGTGAACATTTTAGGCCAACTCGTGAGCTGAAGCCGAGAGAAGGTTGCGTCCGTGCGCTAAAGAAGACGCTGGCGCCAAAGGGCACTTACTCCGTGAGGCGGCTGGCGAAGGCGGAGGGGTCCCGGGTGTCGAACCACGCCATCTCCTGGCGCAGCACCGCGCGCAGAAACAGCCTGCGCACGCGCCCCACCTGCGCACGCGCAGCGCAAGCGTTGGACGCACATGTGCCGCTGGCCAGGCAGAAATTGAGAAGAAAAAAAATAGAAGCTCTGAAAGAGATGCGATGAAGAAATGAAGAAAGAAAGCTAAGCCTCCTCGAATGTAGAAATCGGCGATATGTTTAATATCTAAATAATGAGTGGTGGTACAACAGCACATACTTTCTCACGATATTGTTAATTGCTATGTAATATTATAATATGACAATTTCTGTCTAACATTTCAACTGGCATTTGAAAAATTCTTAAACAAAAGAAACGTGAAAAATACATATATTTTTATAATTCAAATGCTTAAACGAAAACAGTTTTCTACAATTAAATTCAGGATATTATCGTTCTACATAAATGTACCAACGATGAACGATACAATTTTAGCAGTACATAAAATTATTATTTTATATTAACGCGAACGAAAGGCAGGCGTCATTATCGCCTTCTGTTATCTGTGCATTGTTACAATAATGGATTGCCACAAACATTAATGACCGCTGATTCGTATATCATTCATTAGCATTGTTGATACCGCTAGCAAGAAAATGAAAATGGATAGAAAAATATAAAAATTAAATATACTTTTATATTCATCAAAATTACTCGGTTTTATATACGTTACTCTTCATTCGCACATGTTATTAAGCAAAGCGAAATCATCTTTACGTTTTCACATTAACTCATTTAAAGGACACAATTTAAAATACATTTTAAATAATTTCCAAAAGATTAATTTTGAAACGTACAACAAAAGCTCGAATGTAAGAAACAAACGAAGAAATATGAAATAAAATACATATTCTAATTTACGCAACATGTGACTGTCTATCATTACCATTTTCCGGTCATGAAGCGCAGTAAATTTGACCACTATGTTTCACGTCAAATTACTCAAAAAATACTCATATTTTGGAAAATTTTAGCATGATCTTATTTGAAGATCTGTTTTTATTGAGCACATTTCATTAAGAAAAAATATATCTTTAGAATGATAGCTGTAGGAAGAAACCGAATTTTCTTTAAAAGTTCGAAAAATCAGGCATTTTAACGAACATCAGATTTTCACCATTCTCTTAAGCATTTTTCACAATATCTAAGGTCCAAATAAAATGTGAAACTTGTGTGCCGTTTTTAAGAAAAAAATTTTAAAGACAATAAAAAATGTGTGACACAAAATTGCGCACAAAATACTCATGTTATAAAAAAGTGAACTTTATTTTTAGATCTGTTTTTGACGAATATTTCATTTAGACTTTTTATTAAGAAAAAACTTTTTATCTTCATAATTGTAGTTCTGGGAATATACGGAACATTTTCTGAATTTTTGCAATTTTCGAAAAATTTGGATTTTTTACGAACATGAAACTTGCGCCATTCTCTTAAACGTCCTTCAAACTATCCAATAACAAATTTTAATCAAAAACGTTGGAGCCATTTTTTAAATTTTGAAAATGACCCAAAGGCTTCATGGAAAGTACTCCCCAAAATTAAAATATCGGTTTCAAATTCAAGGATCCGCAACATCAGCCAAATCGGTAGGGGAATATCAATTTTGAAGAAAATCGGCTTATCGGCGTACCCGCTAGTATTGTTCACAGTGGGACAAACAGACAGACGTTTTGCCGTCAATCGATTTTTCGATATCAAGGACCCACAAAACATGAATTCTTGCTACAGTACGTACTAGAGATTTTTTCTTAAATTTAGCTACTGGATGTATGCACTTTTCGTTACCAGGACCCTGTAATACGAGTTTTCTGCAGAAATTTCGCCGTTTTTCATGCAGCATTACATAACTTTCTCTCTATTGTACAAGCGGTAGCAAACAAATAAAATGAAATGCTAAAATTATGAAGCAATGAGTACGATATAAAACACCCTGATGTAACTAAAATATTGTGAAAAGTCTATGTGAGGAAGAGAACTCATAAAAAGGATACTAGTAAAGAGAGATTTTGCAATGGTATTGCTATATTTTTGCAGATTACCGTTTATGTGCTAACATATATGAGGAAGACTGGGAACACAAACTAAACAGATATCAGCTTTTTGAGGAAGGAAGTGTGCGAGATGAGATGCGGGGTATATTAGAGGACAAAGGGGAAAGTATTAGCATAGTGAAGAGGTATAAGAAAGTACATAGTATAGTGAAGGTTACTTAATTTACATATTAGGAAGTAATTAGAAGTACTGAAGGAATTGTAGATAGATTAGATGAGTAATAAAATTATTAAAATGAAGATATAAGGAATAGATTTATAAAGGAATGGTTGAAAATGTATGCACTGCTTACAAATATTCTATCCAGATAATGGCAAATCCAACTCCTCTATTACAAAATCGTAATATTAACAATTATTATATTGGCATATTAATTTATAAACAGTATTTTATGTTCTAGAATTAGATAAGACCGATATATCGTTTCTAGATCCCCATCCACTATACTGGAAATAGCGAGGTTCCGTAAAGAGTAGAATACCGTAAATATTCCTCACGTGAAAAGAAACAGAAAATATTATCTTGCCTTTGGCCGACGGGCGAGCGCTGCGCTTCCCTTTCATTTTTTTCTATTTCAAGTTTCAATAACAATAGATTTTGAAACTCCCTCTAGATTCCTAGAATGTATTAGGAACACGACAGTGAAGTACTGCAAGAATCTGCACATTCAGTTTTGCCAGCAAGTCGATGATTTTGTTGCTACTGCTCACCGTGAGGGCCAGACTATAAACGACAAAATTCGCGTTATGGATCCTTTCTCATAGTGTAACATTGAGTTTAGTTCATCAGCAACGATCTAACCAGGGAAACACTTTACCTGTAATAATTGAAACTGAACAGCTTTTCTTCAGATTATTTTTCGTGTTTACTCCTCCGTTTTTCGTTTGCCTTTTTTAATGAAAAATCAAAACCCGCAGTCACTTTGTATTTACCACTTCATGCACGAATTGGCACACTGGGGGTAACATTTTGTCTTTCTTAACATAAATTTAATAATGTCCCAATCGCCGTGTGATCACGTTAAATTATTATAACGATTTATTTTCCTACGCCAGAGAGTACTCTACAAATCTTATATATCATGGAATTCATATTCAACTTCAGTTAGCGGTATAGAGCCGATTGAGTGTAAAAGTACTTAAGAATTGTCTGAACTGACTCTGGGGATGTTATATTTGGTGTGTTGGATTAGAGGAATATAAGTAACCAAGTGTCACGCACACCTTGTACAAGCAAATTGCGAATTCACACCAATTCTGTCGTTATATGACCCAGATTGCAGGTATCATGTATTATGTGAATTAATTTACCGGTCCAATTTAATACTGTTGATTAGGATGCTCGTGTTTGACGAGAATTAGGTTCACCAAGCCTGGCATGTTTATGTGTATTTCCAACAACCTTGAAAAGGCAGTTGAAGCAGGAGGAGCAAACATATGAAATTGTCGTTTTCTTACTGGGAATCTGCAACGAATTTATAATACCAATAAATGTTCTATAGTACTCAGGGTGTCTTTTCTCTACGTAATGTTACTCATAAAATGGCTCAAATGTACGTACTAAACATTGCGTTCTCTTAAAAGAAAATCATCCGTTTGTTGGTCATTTTCTGTGAAGTATACTTTTTATACTAAGTACTTCATAGCATTTGGTATACATTTTATTAGCACATTTGGACGCTCTGTTTTAAGACCAGAGGTCCTCTGAACATTCCGAAACTCAGAAATTGCCATAATCGCTAATTCAAGTAATCATAGTCCAAGTTCAAAATCGTTTATCATAAAATGCATTTAATAGGTAAATAGGGTCACAGTTGCGTAAGCGGTTGGTAACTCTATTCCAAAAAAATAGTTTTAAAACACTTCAATGGTGTACTACTTTGATTTGGCAAACTCAATAGTGATAATGATTATAATAATGAGTAATAATGCTTTTTCAGTAATGACGTGATTACATTCAATTTGGAGGATGAGAAGTCACATTTTGTGAACGCCTCGTGTTTGACAGAATCTGAATGTGGAACTTTCGGTGTCTGCATAGAAAATGAATGGTAGTTCTTGGTTAAAGAACTGAGTAACTTCATGCCAAAAAAAGGAAAGAAAGCAAATAAAATGAGAGGTAAATAGAACTAAAGAAAGAGAGGAAGAAGTCGACGTAGAGGGAAAGAACCGCGGGGCGGGACGTGCCTGGCGGTGCGCGGCAGTGTTGAGGCAGGAGATGCAGCAGATGGCGAGCGCGGACTGCAGCGCGGCCGCCGCCAGCGCCCCCAGCCCGAAGGCGGCCGAGTCCTCCAACAGCGCCTCCCGCCGCTGCTCCCAGCTGCCGTTCACCCTGCGCACGCCGCGCACGCGCGCCGCTTCACCGCTCCGCTCTAAGCGCTCCTCTGCGCGTGACCGCGAGCACGGCGCTCGTGGCGAATCGGGACACACTCGCTTCAACGCTGTTTTTAGAGCCGTTGTATGGATCGCGCGGTCTGGAGAGGTTCGGACGTTGAACAAGGATTCTGAGGTACAATGAGGCAACATGTAACATAGACACTGATTGCTTTCCGATACCAAGTAGGAATATAATAATTACAATTGTGTTCACATAATAATTTATCAAAAATGTTTTAATAATAACTTATAAAATACAGGACGGTAAACTAATTTTATCTCACTAAGTTATTTTAATCTTAAGTTAATGGCTCGCAAATTTCTGCGACAGTAATTTGAAACTATCATCGTGTAATGTGATGGGTTACGTAAATGACATTTGCCCCCCCCCCCACTGTTAGACAACTTCACATGCGCCGGATTCAGCAGGTACACTAAATCTCTTTGAATGCTCAGAGATTACCGAACACTAGGGCGTGGAAATTATCAAAATAGCATGAGCAAATGTCACCTGTGTTATATGAGTTGGCAAACTCAACAGTCAATCGTCAGATGGGAATTATAAAAATTATGATTTTTCAGTAATAATCAGGACTTGGATTCTGATGACTGTTTTCTTTACATTGATGCATTCTAGCCGTAGCAAACTTGAAAATAATTTTACCGCGACATATAGAAGATAGAAATATTTTGTTTTGGGATCATTTTTTGCAATTTTTGCCGTTTTCCATTTAGAGGTAATTTGTATAGACCTTCGCGTTATTTGTTCTTCATTTGCAAGTATTTTTCTTCCTTTTTTTTTGTCTTTTGTTACTGAATGTTTCATGAATTTACAATGTACATACTAAAACAAAGTTTTCATTGTATCGTAAGTTCATGACGAAATTCACTACTGCAGTGGACTCCGTTTTCCGATCTCTCAAAATTGCACGGATCTTCGGGAACAACCTCGATGTTTCATATCTGTCGATTGGAAAATAAGAGTTAAGGATTATATTTCCTCCCAAAATAAAGACTTTATATAAAATATAATTTTATTTAAATAAATTTCATTTCAAATTATTATATTCAATGAATAAATAAACATTTTATACAGAGTTTTTACTATTTTTTTAATTAGATAATTTTCCCTTTATTGTAAATCATTTTTCTCTTACATTTAAGTCATTTTAGAGGTCAATTTCAAGCATTCTTAGCTCACCAAAATCGGAGCCCTGGTAATGATTGTATATTATCCAATTAAAATTGCAACATTTGCCTAATGAATTTTATTTAAACTTTATAAATTAATTTAAGAACGGTGTCCATAGAAATAAGACTTTATAAAACTATTATATTTTATGCCCACCTAGCAGCATTTATTGTACATAATTTCTATATGTTAATTCTATAATTATCCCAGTTTTATGTTTTTTTCATTAGGAACGCTCATTTTTTGTTAATTAATTTATTAAACTTTCCATGTGCTGGTATTACTTTTACGGTGCACTAATTTTTTATTCATAAGTCCATTTTCGTGCTTCTTTTTCATTTAGGTCATATAGCAACGGCACTTAAAACAAATTTACGTAACATATTACGTGTTTCTGGTATTGTAATGAACATAATTGAGGCGCGACTGCCGTTATCACCTACTGAGTCTTATCAAGACTTTTCTAAATCCCCCAGCTCAACCTAATTCGGAATGACGAGCGAATTTTAACGTTTCCTAATTTCTCTTTGTAGGTTCCTCTAAACCTACATCCCACCTCCTAAACCACTTTTGTAAACCACTTTACAAATCCCAACTGAAATCGCATTATATAATATCGTGTAGGACGGCGCCGGATCTCGCCATTCAGCCTGGGAAGGAATCACCGCCACCCCCACCACCCGGGATGAAACATTAACTATACTAACGGGACTAATGATCATATGAGTTGGCGTGCCCGAAAGCGTCTAGTATCCAATGGAGTGCGTTCGAGAGGGCGCTTTCGCGCGGGAACTCACAGCACGCGGCCGCCGCCGAAGAGATCGAGCACGTGCGTGCGCGAGGACGTGACGTTCTCCATGTTGCGGTCCACCAGCAGCGTCGTGTACTCTCCGTAGAGGATGATGATGACGGGCAGCCCGATGCTGGTGACCAGCCCGAACACCAGGCCCGCGCCCACCATCACGCGCTCCCACGGCGTCGCGTAGCGGAACTGAAAGTCTTCAAAGAGTTATCTTTGCAAATAATACTAAGGGTTCTCGTTTAAAAAGCAATCTTAGCTTGCTACTAATTTTCAGTTCGTGATTTTCGCTTTAAAACAAAGGTTGTGAGAACTAGATGTGTCATCTCTGTTATTCAACAATTTTATAATATAAACAATAAATTTTAATAAAATCGCAAAATTAATATAATTAACTCTTATTTGCCGTCGTTTCTTCACTACATTTTCAACACCAACTACAAAAAATTTACAATACAATTCAAAAATTTTCTTAAACCATAAGGCTGCAGTTGTGGACCTAAGATACTGAGCATTATAAGTTTGAAAACTGGATATTTTTTAATGCAAAGGTAAGCAAGTGTATACTATTAAACGCAGTAATCAGTAATCGTCAGTCACAGGGACAATTTATAAAACTTTTCAGTGAATATAATTTTAAGTGATGCATTACTGTTTAAGTTAAGGAGGAAAGCAGGATATCACGCAATAGTTCAATACAGCATACTTTATATACACACGTGTAGGTAAAGATAGGTTTCAAATACATTTTTAATGTTCTGTTCAAAAATGCTCTGACAATCTTGTGAAGTATCTTTGTGTACTTTTTCTAATAAAATGAACTATTATCTGAATATATTTCTTCATTTATCTCAAAACTGACGGACTTTTTTTCTACACCCGGGAAATAATTATTTAGAACTGCCTTAGTTACAAATATTACAAGTCTTTATTATTTCACTGTTATTATATTTTTCAACATTTTCACCAATATTTACATTTTTCAAATTTTGAATCGACTTTACTTTCTTGCTACGGAGAGAAAAACTTATGTAATGCTGCGCGGAAAAACGGCAAATTTTTTGCAGAAAAACTCTAATTACCCAGCTAACGAAAAAGTGGACTAATGTAGATGCTAAATTTAGAAAAAATATCCGCTGTCACGTGGTGTAGCCAGAATCCATGTCTTATGGGTCATTGATACCAACAAATGGAATGACGGCAAAACATCTGCCTGTCAGTCAGTGAACTACGCTAGTAGCTACGGCTAGCAGCATGTCACGGCTTCTTGAATTTTAAACCGATTATTTAATGTTAGAGGGTATTTTACACCCCTGGGACGTTTTCAAATAAATTACTCCATTGTTTCTATTCAAATTTTGTGGTTTGATAGTGCGAGGGACGTTTAAGATAATGGTGCAGGTCTCATGTTCGATGAAAAACCTGATTTTTGAGACTTCCTACAACTAAAATATTACAGATATATATTTTTTCCTTAATGAAATATTTTCCCTAAAGATAGATTTTGAAATAATGTCATGTACAATTTTTCGAAATTTTGAGTACTTTTGGCGTACTTTTGCGTGAAAATACTGACGAGAAAGAACGTGCACCAGTACTTTTAAACTATTACTCTTGCAGAAGAGATTGTTTAGATCTCCTCAGCATGGTACAACAATCGTATATCACGTATCAATTCAATGTATTGTTTATTTTGAGGCTATTTAACACATTTTGATTTAGGGAAATTGCTGTGTCGAATACATCTTTTTACATTCTTTATATTATAACATTTTTAGCAAAGTTAGAAGTTTAATGTTTCTTCAATACTTGATTAAAATGTCGCCGTCCTAACAAGATAAAATAAAACTAGAGGTGCTAAAACAGCACGTACTTTCTCCCCCGTATTTTGACGCAAAATTTCACGAAAACTACTCAAATTTTCGTAATATTGTACCTGACCTTATTTTAAAATTTATCTTTAAAGGACAGATTTTATTAAGGGAAAATTTTCTATCTTCAAAATTGTAGTAGTGGGAAGACACCGAAAAAATTTGAACTTTGGAGATTTTTGAAAACTCAGGATTTTTAACGAACACGAAACCTGCTCTGTTCTCTTAAACGTCCTTCACACTATCCAATAACAAAATTTAATCAAAAACGACGGAGACTTTTTTAAATTTTGGAAATGTACCATGGGCTTTATGTAAAGTACCATCCCAAATTAAAATATCAATTTTAAATTCAAGGGACCACGAATCAGCAGATCGATTGGGGAATGTATATTTTGGAGATAAGCGGCTGAACGGTTTAGCCGCTAGCGTTGTTCACAGACGGACAGTAGTTTTGCCGTCATACGAGTTTTCCGTATCAAAGACCTACAAAACATGGATTCGGGCACCGTGTGATAGAGCATTTTTTCTGTACAGCATGTGATAGAGGATTTTTTTCTAAATTCAGCAACTGTATGCTTTTTGTTTAACTTTTTCGTTACCAGGGCACTGTAATACGAATTTTTCTATCGAAAATCCTCGTTTTTTCTTCGCAGCATTACATAACTTTTTTCTTTACTCCGTAGGGAGAAGTAAAAAGGGAAATGAAATTAAAATTCCTTATGAAAAATAAGCATAAGATTATTTATAGATTACAAATATTCTAAAGAATATATTTCAGACCTTAGTTGCTAAAAAATAATTATTCTTACACACCATAGTCAGAGGTCCCTTGGGTGTGACCTGTGACTCGAGACGTCAGACATCAGAGAGTAGTTCTCTTATTTGCGCTAAGTACATCTGCACCCTTCCTCTCTCTCGCTAATCGATAAGAGGCCGAGGTCTTCTCCGAAATGCAGCACTTACGCAAATTACAACTAGGTCTGAAATAGCCTTCCCAAAAGTACGGAATTGTGTATTGTTCTGAAAGGTAAGAATTGTTCTTAGAGCGACAACTAAAAAGTTTTATAAACTTGTTTAAAACATATTACATGGTTCTAAATGTTCGTAGTATTTAAAAATAACAAATTAATAAAGTGTAAAATATATTATTATTATTAGATATCCCGCATTGTACATAAGTAGGTTTGGGTTGTATTCGTATTCTGTGTTAATTGTCTCCAATAACTATTATTATCTGTCAACATGTAATGATTCCTCCTTAACCTCATGAAAGATATGAAGAAGACTCTCCCTTAAATGCATTTTTGGCAAAATTATAAACAATAAATGTAGAAAAGTATTGTGCATTACCAGAGTAATAGAGAAACATGTTCAAAAGATTTCTAAAGACATCTGTTAAAATTATATTCATTTTACTATGAACATTGAAGAAAAAGGAGACAAAATCGTTATTGGTACCTTCCTAAAGATGCATATATTCGTACATATTAAATTTCTTGCTTTCTGATTTTGAAAGGTGAGTTAATTACAGTTATGTTGTCAGTGTATAGCCATACAATTCGCAGAAAACTTTATTATTTGGTCCAGAAAAGAATGTTGTGTTTTGTATTTTCCGTGGCACCCTTATAGAATAAGTATATTTGTATTTCCTTTGTTCTCAACACAAAATAAATTGTCATTCATAAAATTCAAACTTTTGATAAAAAACCAATCCAGAGAGTTTCAAACACGTCAGTAGGCTTATAGTAGGTAAATAAAACAAAATGAAGCCCTACCAACCTACTGTTCAATAGAATAATGACTTTTTGCTTTTTCAAAATAAATCTAGGTTTTGTTATATTAATTACTTTCTTAATAATTAATTACTTACATACTTAGAACTTACTTAAATTAATACTTGTAACAAAAAAACAAAATACAAAATGGCAGTAATTGGCATTAATAGTTGATTCTCAAGACTAGCTCTAACCTAACAAAAGCTGAGGACGTGCATTGTTTGCCAGAAAATTCGTCTCTTCAAAACATGCAGTGACACGATTTCATGTCCGATTGAATAATGATTGTGCGCGAGCAGGACTCACCAGCTGGAAGTAGGGCACGGGCTTGGGCGCGGGGTCCTCGCGGGCGGCGGCGGCGGCGGGAGCGGGGGCGTCCTTGGCCTCCGCGCCGCCAACGCCCTCCGCCGTCTCGGCGTCCAGCGCCGCGTCGCGTGCGGCGTCCTTGGCCTCCGGGGACGCGCCGCCCCTGCCGCACGCGCGCGCGCGCCACGCGCCCTTGGGACCCCGGTTGCCGCGCCACGCGCGCAAGGCGCTGGCGAAAGCGCGCCGGCGGGCGCCGTAAACAATACGCCGTTGTGGAGATTTCTCGCTAGCACGGTTGGGCACAATCGCTCCCCTTCAACAGTCGCTTGTTAATGAAAAATCCGGTGCCCGAAAACACCCAGAGGGACGGGAGAATCAACGGCGGAGCCCGTAAGAAATTGCGAAATAATTGACAAATATAATGTTAAAGTTTGTGTTAAAATATGTTCAGATTTTTATTAAAGGCAGCGCATACATCATCTTCGGCGCGACAGCTCATGAAGAGTCACGGCCGATCGGATGGGTTGTCCCCTCCGTTTAGCAGAGGGCTTGCACATGTGTCGCGTGGTCAGAGCAGCGACTCCCGTTAACCCATATCTCGATTTATTAGACCGATGATGGTCTACCTAAAGGTATCTCCTCAATTTGTACTCACGAGCTGAGCGCACCCTCTACCAGACCCAACCCTAAGGTGGAAATTTCTCTGGATCGCCAGGAAATCAAACCTTAAATCTCCGAATCTGGACCTCCAGATCGTATCAAAGCGAATTACATTATCAGACCAAAAAGCAATCATAATAATTGTCCAAATGAAATATGTATTTCTACTTCATTTTAGGTTCATATTTCACACTGTCATCTATCGACATCGAACATTTCCAATGTAATACTAAAGACAATATTACTTGAAAGGTATGCAACAGTCTCCTCGCCAATCGTTCGTTCAATTTACGCGCTATGGTTCGAATTGCGCATTTTCATTGGTAGTCTCCATTTCTAGAATCCATACCCTTTCTTTCCCTGGCGGATTTGCACTCGAGTTGCTCACGTGTGGCTCCTGAGGTCAGTGAAAGTGCAAAATGCTGTGCAGAACTGATCTAAACTATCGTTTTCCTCAATCCTTTGAAGGTCACGAGCTGACAAGAGAGGGGAACGTTGTCATTCAATCGCGAGCTTCATTACAACTTACATTTTTGGTATTGAAGCTCTCGTGTGGATTACATTTTCCCCCTCTTATTTCAGCTCATGACATTGAAAGGACGTTCTGTTTTAATCGAAGTATAAGGTAAATCTAAGCAATTTTACTTTCCAGTACACGTACGTATATATGAATTGTAATATATGTAGTATCGGGAAAGTTACGTAATGCTGCGCAAAATAAATTTCGACATTTCAACGAAAATACACGTTTTCTGGTCCCTTGATACCGAAAAAATGTTTTTTTCAAAACGTCAATCTGCCTGTCTCCGTCCGTCCGTCTGGAGTCTGTAAACAATACTAGCGTCTAAACCATGCGTAAGATATTTTTTTCAAATTGACGAAATACCTGGCCACCTGTCTCAAGTCAAAGCATTGATATTTTGAAAAACATTCTTTAAAATTTGGGGGAACTTAAAATGAAGCCCTTCGGACATTTTCAAAATATTCTCAAAAACAGCCCCATTTTTTCTTTAAATTTTTTGTAAGAATGGAGTAACATACACTTATGAAAGTGGCATACGTCCGATTTTCACGGTTAACTCTAAATTTTCGAAAATTTCAAAAGTATGATTTTTTCTGTCTTCATACAACTACAAAATTAAAGAACGAGATTTTCTTCAAATGAAATTTTTTGTCCATAATTATTTCTTTCTTTAAGGTCATGTGTGTTTTGAAAATTTTAGTGCTTTTCGAACTTTGCGAGCAATATTTGTAATTTAATCAAAATAACAAAACAAGATTTTCTGAAAAACGAATCCACCTTTTTTCTTTAAAATGATAGTGGGAATGGTGCCTAATGAATTCTATGAAATGACATAGGTCCGATTTTAGGATTAAGTCTGCTATTTGCTCATATTATAGAAAACGGTATGTACATTACAGAGGTATAACTGTCCTTAGTAGCATTGGCCAAGTGTATGGGAAAATAGTAAAAACTCGTCAGGGAAGAGACCTCATTGATGTCGAGGAACAGAGAGGTTTTCGAGCAGGGCGCTCGTGTATTGATGTCTTCAGTATTAGACAAGTAACCGACAAACGTCTCGCCCATAACGTGGAGACGCACCTTGTATTTATCGATCTGCCTAACGCCTACGACACTTCCATTATCTAGGCTATGGATGGCGATGGAGAAACAAAATGTAAATACGCAATTGATTAGAGCCATTAAAGATTTGTACAGTGATAATACGGACCAAATAAAAGTAGGGAGTAACATTTCAGCACCATTTCCATTACTGGAAATAAAGGTATACGATAGGGATACTGTGTAGCCCCGACTTTGTTTAAAATATATTTGAATGAAGCCCTCAGAAGATGGAGGAAGAAATGAAATATGGTTAAAATTGGTGACTCTATGTTATTCTCTCTACATTTCGCAGATGATCAGGTGGTGTTCGCTGAAGATGAAGACGATGCTTCATACATGTTGCGAAAATTATATGAAGAGTACTTGGAATGGGGTTTTGAAATAAACCTTAATAAGACTGAGTATATAGTTGTAGGAGGAAGTGCTAAAGGTCTGAAACTGGATGATGGTTCGGAAGTAAAACCGTCAAAAATTCATATACCTTGGTTCAGAAATAAACGCAAATGGAGGCAGTACGCATTATTATTATTATTATTATTATTATTATTATTATTATTATTATTATTATTATTATTATTATTGTATTATTATTATTATTATTATTATTATTATTATTGTTGTTGTTGTTAAAAGCAGATATTATAAACAGAATTGCAAAAGGTAGAGTGGCTATAAGACAACTACATCCACTGATATGGAAAGATAAATTAAGTAAGAGTGTAAAAAGAAAATTATATAAGACTTGTAGACAATATTGCCCTTTATGGATCTGAGGAATGGGATGTAACAAAAAAGAGCGAAAAGAAATTGAAGGCAATGGAAATGGATTTCTGGCGCCGAAGTTGCGGACTGACTTTAATGGATAAAGTTAAGAACGAAGAAATTGAACGTAAAGCGTAAGTGAGTTTTAATATACTTGACACCATAGAAGTGAAAAGACTAAAATGGTATGGGCACATGCAAAGAATGAAGGAAGAACGTTGGCCGAAAATATTGTGAAAATGGCAACCAGCTACCCATCGGCGAAGAGGAAGACCTATACTTACATGGGGAGAGGGAGTGAATGAGGCAATGGCAAAGACAGGATTGAGTAATAAAGACTACACTGATAGAGAGATGTGGAGGCTGGGATGCGAGAGACACCCGAGGGTGTAATTTAACTCGCTATACTAGTAGTAACGTTTAAACGGCATTTTCATAAAATAGGGTCCATATTTTTCAATGAAAATTGACATTTATGACGATGTTTTACTATTCTTTAATATTCTTAAAGTAATATTTCAGTTCTACAACTAGTATACCCAAAGACTGAGAAAATGTCGTAAAAAATGTACCTTGGGCAATAGATATAGCTGGCAAGGCAGCAAAGCCTGTCCACATCAAGGAAATTAGAACACTTGAATACGAGAAAGTCTGTGGCATTTTGTAACACCACTACTTACTATACAAGGCCCACAGCGTTTTTTATTACTCATTCTATATAAATTAAGTTTTGTATTGCGAACGAATCATCTGCATTTCAGTTGTTTCTTATGGGAAATTTGGCTTCGATTCACAAGTGCTTCGGATTACGAGCACGCTTCTAGAAAGGGTGCTGCTGTCAATCCAGGTTTCTACTGCATTCATTTATCTCTTCATGAAATGGTCACCCTAAACAGTAATTCTCTCGACTATATTCTACATAGTGATGACGGCGTTAATAATTTAAAATTTTGTTAACTGAAGCAAAGTTGAAGTTTGATAAGAAGGGTAAAATTTCAATCTGAAGAAAAATGCAGTAAACAGACAGCTACTATTCTTTGATATAGCAATGGTATTTACTTTGAGCAACTTAAATTCATCTACCAACTTGTAGACGCCTATTGTTATATCTTGTACTTATATTTTTTCGATTGATACTCACTCAATTTGGTACTTATTTTCTTGAATCGTGAATTTACCCGGTATGGTACTTATATTGTCAAACTCTAACGGTACTCACTCGATGATAGGTACTTCCAACACTCCGAGCTCGACACCGGCGTTCCCATTTTCTCGTCCAATACCTTCAGCCTTGCCGTTTCGCAAGGCACCCTTCGTCATATTTCAGCTGAAAAAAAAACGAAATTGTTTGCGATAAAAATGCTTTGGATACTGAAACTTAACCAACAACTTATCTCTCAGTAGAATTTAAAATGAAAAGACTAACTTTAATCCGTCCCATTTTGTGAAATATATCAGATCTATCGAAACTTGCTGTGATGCGCATAAGTAGTTTTATTATTTTCGGTTACTTCACTAAAGCAGATCTTCTTTAAGGCGAAATTCTTGAATAAAAGATCTTCCAATAAATAACTTTCTCCATAAAGTTGTTTCCAAAAAATGACTAATATCTACAAAATATGTTTTCATCGTGACAATCAGTCTATAAAACATGTATCAGTAATAAACTGATGTGAAATAATTTATTTTATTTACTTTAAAAGCCGCCTTGCTTTTTTGGGAAGTGTTCATATCTGTTCTAATATATTCACTAAGGTAAAAAAATAGAATTTGGATTTACAATTGAGAATTGTAAAAACCATTTCAGTAATTGACTTGTTCTCTGTGATGTCAATAAATTAGCACTTACGCCACAGAATATTTTTTTCGAAGTGTCGACATTACTCATAGTATTACTTACCTATTAAACATGTCATTGCAACGTCATTGAACATGTCTTCACCGTCACTTTGATTCTCCTTATTGCTCAGACTACTTTTGGTTATACTTTGATTCGAAGCTCAGAGTTTCATAGGTATGAAATCAATTTAGGAAACAACACACAAGCATTCAGTATTTCAAATGGATACGGTCCGCTTCCTGGATCTTGCACGCTCTCGTGGGAATATCGAGGAAGATCGGATCACGTTCTTTGATAATTGAAGTTTATTGAGTTTAAAGTCAGAGCTGATGCGGTTGAACACAAACTTCATCCGTTGTCGATCGATTGAAATATCATATTTTATCTAAACTTTGAACTCTATTTACATAAAAGCTTGTGCATAATTCTCTAAAACAAACATAAAATGAAAAGAGAAAATATTACACAGACGAAGAAGCGACGATAAATAAAAATATACAAACATAAAACCCGCAACATTTTTGTAAATGCCGTAAAAATTAGGAGTCTAGGTAACATTACTTAATGTCAAAAAGAACAATAAAAGTCAAAGCAAAACGAACCTTTTGGATTACCGTGAAGCACCTGTATCTACTTTGATTACTCAACATTTGTCTATCTTGGAACATTTATCAAATCTTGATTGCCTACATACTGAGATTATTTAAGAAAAGGTTTACATCATATTCACTGTTCATTTTCTGAAACTGTTCAACTGAATCATTTTCTGAAAACACTTTTCTAAAGATAACTACTTTAAAAATCTGTTTAAATTATTAGCAATGAGCGGTTTGAAATCGCCTGCCAGATAAACTCATTCACATTTCATCAACGATCTCTGATCAAACTTACCCTTCTTTGTCCCTCAGCTGCACCCTTCTTCGGAGCGTGAGCGGTGTCTGTTCGCCTGCCGCCGGCTGACGCCGCCGCCGCTGCCGCCGCCGCCACGAGGAGTCGCTGCTGCCGTTTACGTCGCTCTCCTCCGTTCCTCTTTGTCGCCTCTGCGACACGCCGGGCTTCGCTCGCAGATCCCGAATGTGACGTCAGCGCCCGCGCTTGCCCCAACACGCATATCAGCGTGGCAAATCCGGAAACGGGCCGACTGGCGGTCGCAATGCGTGGCTACGATCGACGCACTTCTACAAATCTAAAGTCAGATGGCGACAACGCTTCTCCTATTTTATATCAACATGTATGGTGGTGGTATGGTTTGGTCATCCAAAGATATACTTATATTTCAATTCTTCCAGTCTTTGGAATAGTGTCTCGTATCATTTAAGAAGAACCAGGAAACATGTAAGCATTTCGTACTACGGAATAATTTATGAAACATTGGCTATTCGATTACTATGTTTTGTTGTTTGAGCTTATTTACCGATGGGATAGATTTGATACATTAGCATATTTTTCTCATTGTGTAAAAACATGTGAAATGGGCTACCTAAAACAATTAATATTTTATTTTGATTAAAACAATGTTTTAATGTTTCTTGAAACTAATAAGAATCTTTATTATTTTTTATACTTTCATGAAAATTATATTTTTTGCAATCATTTAGTGTTTTATTTCCAGAAATCTATTGATAAAATTTTGAAACATATATATATATATATATATATATATATATATATATATATATATATATAATGCTGCCGTAAGTAGTGTGACGCGTTGAGGCAGTCGCGCATATCGAGAGTGTCTCAGAATAAATGTTACAAATGTCTAGGGCATGTATATAAGTCAAATATTATCACTTTACCCCAGTGAACATTCAGAGAGAAACCTTCATGCAACTAACATATGACATATACCACTAACTGGAAGACGTTCGTTTGACAGATCACATTTTGGCGCAATCAAACCGCCTTAGGTTGAACAGGGCACCAATTGATATTACTGCAGTGCCTCTGAATGGGAGGACCTAGGTTTTCACTCCAGTGGTTGGATTTTAAACACACTAGGTGCATAGGGAAGTCAGACACTTTACGAAGGAGAATTCTATCACCTGGCTGCTCTGATCTGCATTTTTTCTGTGAATTCTTCGATCAACAACACCAGGCGAATGCCGGAACAATTCCCTAAAAAACGGGTCACTGATCGCGCGCCATCTATCTTTCCTCCTTCTTGTCCTATCCTCGCCCCTTACCTTCACACACTTACATGCACTACACATAACTGCCACCACTATATATTCAGTTTGTTGTACATTTATTTCCATTCCCCATTTTCCATACTCTTCTACTAATTTTCTGAACATATACGTTACATCATCATCATCATCATCATCATCTTCATTCATTATCATCTGGTCGTCTGCAAATAGTGGACTAAACAATGTTTCATCACATATTTTCACACCCATGCTTCCGCACTTTCTTTTCCATTCTTTTAGGGTTTTATCAATATATGTCTTAAATAGGGTTGGAGATATACAGCAGCCTTGCCGTAATCCTTTATTTACTGGAAAGTTGTCTGAGAGACATTTTCCCACTTTTACTTGACATTTTTTATCTTTATAAAGTTGTTTGACTGCATTTATGTATGTTGTTGATATTCCTTTTTTTTTTCTACTGCCCCCATACTTCGTTTACCGGTACATTAACATAAGCCTCTTTGAGATCAATGAAAATTATGTGAAGTTCTCTTCATCGCTCAATTTTTTTTCAACAGTTGTTTGAGACAGAAAATACGAGTATTGTCAACACAAGATCTTCTTGGTCTAAAATCCCTTTGCTTTTCTGAGTCTGATGTTTGCATTTTAATTCTATTCTTTAGCACACGTCCATACAGTATAACCAAAGATGAAGTCACACTTATCCCTCTATAATTATTAAATATTTTTTACAGAGTTATTGGTAATTGAATTTATATAGGCTACTTTTCATATTTCAGGTATTTTACCTCCTTTTAAAAAGCCATTGAATATTTCAGTAATGAATTCCAAACCTATAATAGGATAATGTTTAATCAGCTCTATGGATATACCTCCAGGCCCAAGTGCTTTATTATTTTTCATGTGTCTTGACACCTTGTTTACCTCTCCAAAGTCACATCTGGTGTGATAGAATTTACGTGCAGTGGCTCATAATTTATTCCCCGAAATTTAGTTCTATTTTCGGTCAAAATATTTTCCTAGAATTTTTGCCATTTTTCAAAACCAATTGGGTCTACTAAATGCTATTCATGGGTTGTATTCAAATTCATGGAATGTAACAAAATATTTCATTCTATTATATTCACTTCTGTCTTCTAAATCTTTTGTTGAAAGCCATCTCAAATATAACCTTTTCTATTCTTCAACCAGGTTCTTTATTTCTTCTGTCACCCACATGTTTTTTTCTTTATTTTCGCATTTTCCCATCTCTTCCAAATCTAATTAACCGGCTTCATGAGTAGATTTGTCTAAAAATTGGTATTTGTCTTCAGTATTTCCTTTTGGGATGTACTTTAATTTTTCTGAAACTGCAACAATTTGTAGCAAAATGGCAACGGGAATCATGCTTGAAGGCTTTCAACATTGTATACTCGGCGCACATCTGACTCTCTATTTCCACCTTTTGTATTTGACTTTTTTGTTTTTCCGTAACTTTGAAGTATGGTTTAATACCAAGGTAAGCTTTTCCTTTTACTAATGTAGGGTTGTGTCCAAGGAAGTTTCCTCTTGAACCCGACATGCGCGTTCCACATTATTGATGACTTGTTTGTTTAATAAGTTATGTAGTCATTTAATTGATTGCCTTTCGTAATGAAGCTGGGTCACAAATGAATTTAATGTTTTTTTTCTTTATGTGGAAACTAGCCATTCAAGTATTGTTTAAGATCATACAGTTCACATGACTCTTAGCGAGTCTGTTCTCTGGTTTGTCGGGTTTAATTACATTTTCATCCGCGAATCGGGGCGTCATTAGCATTATGCGTCATTCGTTTTTCCCAACTCTTCATTAACCAAATAGAAGCCAACATTTGTTTGCGATTTCCAATAAATCCAGAAGAAATAGTCAATTTCTCTATAAAAACATCTTTTCTGCAACACTTGAGTCGTCTGTTGGAAGCATAAAATTCCAACTAATAAAAATATTGCGTCCTCTAGCACAATCGAGACGTAGCTATTCTCATCTCAAATTGCTTCGCAGCTAATCGTATGAAATGTTTTTCTCCTATCTTTTATGTACAGATATGGACATCTGTTTTGGCAATCTGGCATTTTCTTTTCGCCCTGCCACTTAAAGAGTGAACATATTTTCTTTCTTTTCATTTCCATTTCCTCTTTTTTTTGTTTCATTCAAGCACTATGAATATCCATGTTAAACTCCTCTATTGCGTTTAAAACTTATTTACTTTAGTGCTTAAACCTTAAAACATCGCAGCATCCCATAAATTCATTAAGACCATTTTTCTTTTGGCTTTTGTGGCGACGCTGGTGAGTTAATACGAGGCTCTCTTTTCCTATTGAGAAGCTTGAGCGGGATTTTTTTTATTTTCCGAGTGTAGGGGGTGCTGGCCCATGCTCAAACCCCCATTCCAGGTTCGACCGAGTTAAATTTTCTTTAGGGTTTCTTCCCTATAGTGGGTGTCTTCCAAGTATTGCTAGAGTTCAATCTTTCGCTAATTTGAAGCAGCTTAATGCTCTGAACAGGAACAAAGGAAAATGGGTAAGGGTATACCACCTAAAGTTAGAAAACGGAAGCTTTCCGGGAGCTTTACGCCAATTCCACCCATTGGTTCCTGGGTTCAAGGAATGGGGATTTTAGGTTAAGAAGGTAATCTTACATTTCGGACAGCGGTCAGGTCACGTCCTTTCTAGGTAGGAAGCAACCAGGCTAATTGCTCGCATTCCTACCCACTAGGTAAAGGGCGTGCGGGCGATGGAGTGACTAACATTCTGCGCTACATATTTTACTGTAATGTACCATATTGTTTAGAATATGGTACATACGTATAAAATATTTTACAGGGACGCATAACTATGGATTAAATAAATTATGTTCATTAAATTTTCCCCATCGAGTTAATATTTCGAAAGCGAAAATAGATTCTTCTCAAACGAACAACGCTTTGTGTCTAAGCGATGCGATATGCGATACAGAAATCAATGTCTCTTTTGAATTGCTTGTAATCTATGGAAGGGCTAGTAGGCGAGAGACGGAAAACATTAGGCTCGTTTGTGTCCCTTGAAAAACGATTTTCTTTTAAATCGGATTTTGGCAGAGACATTGTTTAACGCTGCGAAACATACGGATTCAAAAAAGTCAACGGGACTGGGCATAAATATCTGGGTAATCCAGGCGTTATAGGGGGTGGAACGAGTCAAAGCTTTGAGTTTTTGGGAAAAAAATACTTTAAAATTTGGGGGTACTTTACATGAGTCCCGGAGCTTTTCTAAATTTTCTGAACAGCGCCAATTTGTTCTTTAAATTTCTTGTAAGAAAGGACTAAAATACACTTATAAAGGTGACATAGATCCTATTTTCAGGTTTAACTCTAAAATTGCGTAAACTTTGGAAATTTTTGGGTCGTCATCCTATAATCACAAAATTATAGGTAGAGATTTTTCCTTCAAACAATATTTGTTCTCCATAGTGAGTTCTTTCGGTAAGGTAATAACAATTTTTTGAAAATATTAGTAGTTTTCGCGCAAATTTGCGAGCAATATGTACAATTTTAAAAAAATCACAAAAACAAGATTTTCTCGGAAAATGGTTCCAAATTTTTTCTTTAAAAATTTAGTAGCGATAGTAATAAATACACTCTATAAGATTATATACATGCCATATTGCTCTACCTTTTTGTTTTATCAAAAAATCCAAAAATTAAATTTTTTGACTTGCCATTTACGTTGTTAATATTTATATTAGCAGCAATCTCTTACTATTATTATGTTTATGAATACATGTGCTTTAAATGTCAGATAAATATTCTAGAAAACAAAATCATTTTCTGTGAAAAGTAGCTCAAAATTTCGCATTTTCAGAAACGCTCTAACGTCATTTTTTGCAAACGGTGTTTTAAAAAAAATTGCAATGTATGACGAGGTTTTAGTGTTCTTTAATTTCACATCATAATATTTCCGTGTTATTATTAGGAAACCGAAAAATTTTAAAAAAAATAAAAGAATGGGTGGCAGCAGGCAAGAGTGTGTGGCAAGTTCCTCTAGCTAGCCGAACCAAAGAAAATAGAAACTAATACGGGAAAGTCTGTGCCATTGAGTTGCCAGG
Source organism: Gryllus bimaculatus (assembly GCA_017312745.1). Taxonomy (NCBI): domain Eukaryota; kingdom Metazoa; phylum Arthropoda; class Insecta; order Orthoptera; family Gryllidae; genus Gryllus; species Gryllus bimaculatus. Next base: position 694,400 of record BOPP01000084.1, read on the forward strand.
TTGAGTAAAACTCTTCATTATATTATATTTTGTAAGTATGTTTTTCCATTATACTATGATATATTGTAACTAATGCATGATATTTGTTTGATGCCAAGTGTACACTTTGAAAAAAGCGAGCCTATTATCTAAACGGAATATTTTTAGTTATATTCAATGTTTTTAGAGTAATTCCACTTTTCTGCTATTATAAAAGCGAATCTGTTGTTTAAATCATAATGTCGGTACCATTATCATTAAAAGTTTCATTTTTTTGGTCAACAGAACAATTTTCATTACAAATGTGTAATTAACAAATAAATGCACAGAGCCATTGCAGTTATTTTTAAAGTGTATGTGATTTAACAGATTACAAAGGCGACCTGTGCCAAGCGTTACTCGTACTACAAATACGTAGTCAGACAGACTACTTCAAAGTAGTCTGACTACGAATATAAATAAAGAAAAACTAATTTTTACAATAAAACCTAAATTCAATGGATTGAACATGTCTGATACGTAGTTACAAAATACATTATAAAGGTTTTTTAGATACATCTAAATAACTTGTCTCTCACAGCACACTCTTACTTGGTGCTGTCGACGCAAGGTTTTTTAGAAGTGTCCGCAGTAGTATTTCGTCATGCGCCTTTTGTTATCGTCCTTTGTAGTCGTCGTCCCATTAAGATTGCTAAATTATTGCACTTGTTGCATCATCTGACGTACGACGCCTTTGTCATCTGTGATTAAAATGGTAAAACTGTTTTTTTTAAATATTTTTAACTACAGCTTAACAATCGAGAATCTGAACAAATTCACGTGTAATGTTTTAAGATATTCTGTGATGTTTTTAAAGCCTGTTCCAGGGTTCTAAGAGAGTAAAAAATATTTTTGTTATTTTTTTTAAAAGGAAACAAAAAAAACATTTCGTTTGAATTTGGCGCTGAGAAAATATCAAACATTTTTTTTCTGATACGCATGTTTGTTAGGGCACTGCTCTGCCATTCGTATGGTATTGATCGCATATACCAGATAAAACTACCGATGATAGCAGCTGGCCGCTACAATTCTCCTCCAGACAGCGACTGAACTCGACCTAGCTATCTAGCCATTGTCTAAAATCCTGTCACCGTCGGGACTCGAACAGAGAACCTCCCGGACTGAGACACTGCAGTGACATCAGTTGATTCTCTCTTGGTAACCCAGCTCGATATTCGTGAAGTCCCTTCCCAAGATGCACTAACGTAGCCCCAACATACTAGTCCCGTATTTGCGTACTTGAATTTTTTTAGCATATGAGAAAGGAAAAATGAAAGTAATCTTGAAAGCTTTGTGAGTGCAAAAGTTAAAACCACCCTCAACCGCAGTGTTTGAGCCGGCCAATCATCTTATTGTTAGAGAGCTTCGGCCAGTGGGCGGCTGGCGTGGAGGGGACAATGGGGCCCTAGGGCTGCGCTTCCCAACGCGGCGAGGTCGCGGGTCAAGTGGGCTGCAGGGCCGCGGGCCGGCCCGGACACGCGTCGCTGACGTGCGCCTCGCTCGCTCCTGGGCTGGCTCAGGGGCAGCGGTGCCGCTGCCTCTGCAGCGTTTCCGGCCGGGAAATACACTTCTTCGAATACCAACTGATTCATTCGTGTTTCAGTGTCAACTGCCATGGTCATTAGTTCCGTAAGTGTAGTATATGTTTTTGTTACAGGAGGTGGCTGCCCCCCCCCGCCGCTGCATTGTGAGATACGGTACTGAGAGGCAGGTTGGCTTGCAGGGTTTCCCCCTACAGTTATCTCACACTAACTGCGACACCCCCCCCCCAACCGGGTCAAGCTCTAAGCTCCCGACTGATCTTCCGTCATGTAGTATAGTGCAGGTAAGTGTGTTTAAGTAAGGGGTGAGGACAGGACAAAGAAGAGGAAGGAAAAAATGCGCGCGATCCATGGTCCGTTTGTTAGGGAACTTCTCCGGCATTCTCCTGGAGTTGATGAAAGAAACCACGGAAAACGTCCGATCGGAGCAGTCGCCCGCAAGAATGACGCCGAAGCAGAGGCTGATTCGACCTAGCTACGTAGTCTTGCCGCCGTCGGGACTCGAACTTAGAACCTCCCGGTCAGGGGGACTGCAGGGACATCAGTTGATGCCCTGGGCCATCTCTCCCGATGTCGTTCCACTGGAGGAGAGACTAGGAAAGGGTCCATACACAGCATGTGGACGTGTAGATCGACGCTGAATTTCATGCACAAACGGAGGAGGAGCACCGCCACCTAATTTGGAACATCCATTATGCTTACGTGCCTATTTACTATAGCAGTCGATGCGCCCGGAAACATCAATCAAAGAAATAAACATGCATGAGCAGTCCGGCGAATGATCACCCTCGTTTTTCTTTGACAGCTTTCAAAACTCATTAAAGGACAGTATCCTTACTTGGAGACAGGATGTTTATGATTTTAGTTTTCTCGCATACTACTTATGTAGTATGTATGTATGTACTAGGCGCGACAGCCCGTGAACTGGCTCAGGCCTACCGGCGACGTACCTGCCTCTGGGCCATGGGTTAAGGGGGTACGTGTGGTTAGCACGTAGTCATCCCCACGCCGTATTCCGGTCCTCTCAACCTGAGTAGTTAATTTTCGTATCGTCACACAGCAACATATACTGAGACATTGCAAGGAAATCGAACCCTATAATCTTGCCTCACCGGGAAGTGAACCCTATAATCTTGCCTCACCGGGAAGTGAAC
>BOPP01000084.1:703845-722549 GCA_017312745.1 Gryllus bimaculatus
AGAGGAAGAAGAAAAAGATATTAAGTACCAAGATGGAGAAAGTGTTTAAGTGTTTTGAAGAATGACGAAAGTATTTTGAAATATGGAATAATTCCAGTAGATGTTTTGTAAACTGTAGAATTAATAAATAGTTAGTGATAAGCTGGAATGCACATGGGATCTGATATTTGACTAGCGCGGTGTTACGGTGACGGCCCCGCGTGGTGGAAGAGGCTGAAGTATGGTTGCTATAATAATGGTATAATATACCGATGTACAATAATGTGTGGACGTGTGTGTGTGTCTTTGGGTGATGAATACAGGCTCGTTATTGCAATTCGTGTCGTGTCTTTTTCCCAATTATCATACAACTGAGATTCCTACATGTATTTATTCAACATTTTAGTAAAAGATGTAAATAGTTTCTAATTATTTTACGTTTTTGTTTATAATTATGTGTAGTTTTGTTGTTATAATGCATATGATGTATTTAGACTCAATACATTCTTCGCAATTGACAGTTATTAATTTTGGCCAAAAAAGTGGGCCTCAGAAACTATTGTGATGTGGTGTAAAATTTAATATAACGAAGTTACACATGTGACATCTACCTCCGGTTGATAAGCAACTTATCGTGCACTGGTGTCCGACAAGTGAACTACACTCTCTTGTCGGAACGTAACCTGGCAGGCATCAAAACCTAATAAGTTGACGAAAAATGAAGATCAAATGTCACATACTTCGTTACACGAAATTTTCCACATGTTTATTGGCAACAATGGCAATTATTGCATGCCTTCTTAAATCAGGTTTGGTTGATACACTTTGGTACATTTGATTGCGTCATTATCAAAAATAAGGAAGATACACTTTGGTACCTTTGACTGCGTCAGAACGTGTCATGCCGCACACTATTGCATAGGAGTTTCCTAACAATCAAGTGCAAAAGCTATGGGTCGTCGCGTTGTAACTTTAAAAATCAAAACTTGAGATTTGAAGGTAAATCTATTAAAAATATTATTTTTATGTGCAATAAGTCTCTCTTACATTATATCAATTCCTTGGTAGCAGTAGCATCACTACTTCATTTACGAAGATTGCTATTTATTTTTATGGAATAATGGTGGTCAAAATTTCAGTTTTATAAAAATTAGTTTTCAATAAAACAGCAGGTTCGAGGTTCTGGATTGGTATGAAGAGTAACTGGTTAAAGGGTATCATGATGATTTATTGCTAGGTGTGTGCCAATAAACGATAGATTAGGATAAAATATCTTAACAGAACAATAGTTTACTTTTTGGTGTTCTCCTTTTCAAAAAATCAAGAAGGTATCTAATTGAATAATTATCAAATGTGCCCCCTAAATGAAATTGATTATGCAACCGGCGTCAGACCGCTATACGGATAGTATTACTGAGTCCTTCCAAAATCATTCAATTGAACTTCGGAAACGCTCATACTTACATTAACGAACACCTAGGAGCACTTACTCGCCGTAAGATTGTTGTTGTTGTTGTTGTTGTTGTTGTTGTTTTTCAATGACCCTGCTTCCCGCCTTCTCAGGCACAATAAACAGTTGAAGACAAAAGCTCGCAGTGAGCAGTGATGACAACCTTCCAAACACATCTTCACTGGCGCGAAATAGAAACTATTTTCTGTTTAAGACGAGAACTTCTGACCGAGATGTTCTCCAAAAATCTAAAGAAATGACCGAAGCAGGTGAAGATCCATCACCGGAGATTCCTCGAACTTCTGAGAAAGTTAGAACGCAAATTATTGAGAAAGCGAAGGCATGACTGACTTTCCGGAGATTGGCACTACTTCATAAAACCTAGGGGCCTATTTCGTAACAAATATACCCTCTGCCCGCATTTCTTCAATCCTTCGTCCAAGAAAAGTTGCGCAAGTAATAATAGTTACGTAATACTATTTATAGCACAATTTACCTCCGAATTAAACATCTCAGTCATCATTTTTTGTAAAACTCATTTCAAATCGTAGAACATTTAGTGCGAAAATTAAATAGTTTCAAACAATCGAATTTTTATTCCAAACTTTAAATGAAAATATATTTTTGACATTCAATTCATTGTATAAGGTATGAAGTGTTTTCACGATAACATCGGATGAGTTTTTTAGCCTTACAATATTCTTCGTAAGCAGTATGCGAGAAAGTAAAATAATTAAAAGTTAATAAATAATACGATACTGATAGCGTTTTGCGAACAAATGCAATAGATTGGAAATTTATAAAAGTAATTCTTAAACACTATAATATTGTAATATTCTACAAATACATAAAGGAATTGTTTTATATTACAGCGAACGAAATGCAGACGTCATAAACGCCTTGTTATCAGTACGGCCTTACAACAATGGGTTACAACCAACAATCTCCGCTCATCCATTCTTTTTCACATTTAACAATTAAAGGACGCAATTTTAAAATGAAATAACATAAATATAATAAATAATAATTATAATAAACTGAAATATGAAATTATATACAAATTCTAACACGTAACCTCCAAATGAGTAAATTGAGAAAGGCGACTGAAGGCTAGCAATCTTCATTTCATATTTATTTCAAATAGGTTTTAAATAATTTCTAAAAGAATAATTGGTAAACATATAACAAAATCTCCAATGTAAGAAACGAACAAAGAAATATGCGCCGCAAACTCAGCCAGAACGATACGATTGGGGAATATCAATTTTAGAGAAAATCGGCTGAACGGTTTAGCCGCTAGTTCACATATCGTCATATCATTTGCCGTCTATCGACTCTTCGGTATCAAGGACCCACAAAACATGGATTCTGGCTACACCACGTACATAAAGGATTTCTAAATTTAGCAACCTAGGATTTATCTACTTTTTTGTTACCAGGGTCCTCTTTTCTGCCGAAAATTCGCCGTTTGTTCGCGCAGTATTACATTACTTTTTCTTAACAAATACTTTCTTAAGGGGGTGAAAGTAAAAAAACTCAACCAGTAAATTTTAAGAGATAATTATACAAATGTAGTATGCCTCATTTTGTCTCTGGTCTTCATTTAATAAGGCAAACTATCACATAAACATTTTTGATTGTGTCTGGCATCAGATCTTTTCCATAATTTGAATGAAAAATTTTACTTAAGTTTGCCGGTTATATCGTAAAATAATAGTAGAAGGCATAAATCATAGTATCATTTAAAATTGATCAGTCAAAAAATGTGCACGAAAACGTCCTAGGATGTAGCCAAGACAGAGTGTTCGGCAACATAGCACTGATTTTATTGTTTTGTTTACTTGATGTCCTTCTTCGTTGACTGCCGAGACCTTTCAGAATGATCACTGCCATTCTCGCACAGTCTGACGTCACATGACTGACAATGACCCACATTCCGAATTACCTACTATTCCTCACATTAATGTAGATGCAGATAAATAAAACAGCCCATTCGAGTGCGGCAATATACTACATGGATGAAAATATTGTACGTTTAAATCCCCAAGAAATCTCGAACATCTATTAATTTTTGGCATATGAACATATGTCAACATGCGATAGATTTTTACTTTCTTGAGTATTTGTGTAGAGACAGCAAATGTATCGCGCAAAAAATTGGATCTCAAGTTTTAAATGGACAAACGCATGTGGTTATTTAATAAAAGATTTTTTTTACCAAAGAAGTCTGCCTGTTAATCTGCGACACGAATTTAAAATTTCTCAGTATTTTTTTCCAAGTTGATATTTTAATACTGACTTAAGTTCAAACCCCAAAACGTGGAAAAGATTCTCTAAAACGGACTTTTTTTACTTTCTCGCATTACGAAGGTACTTCATAAGCATATAAAGTTATGTAATCGTGCGTTAGAAAACGGCGAATTTTCGTCAAACTTTTCTTGCTGGGCCCTGGTGACGAAAAAGTAGATAAATTCTGTTGATAAATATAGAAAAAAATCTTTAAACATATGGTGTAGCCAGAATCCATGTTTTGTGGGTCCTTGATACCGAAAAAACAATTGACGGCATAACGTCTCTCAACACTAGCGCCTAAACTGTTCGGCCGATTTTCTTAAAAATTGATATTCCTTAATCGATCTTAATGAACTCGAGGCTTCGTGAGTGGATATTTTGATTTCTGATGGTACTGTACATGAAGCCTCAAAAACATTTTGAAATTTTTTTCAAAACTTGCACCAAATTTTTCGATCAACTTTGTCTTTGGATAAATTTAAGAACAATTCAGAGAATGTTCTAGGTCTCAAGTTCATTAAAATCCCTGGTTTTTCGAAAAGTGTGACGTCATCTTTTCATCGGAGCATTCTAGACACTGCTTACTTGTAAATGAATGTTTGTTAGTGATGGACACATACAGGTGATGGAAATGTATAGTCATTGGGTAATTTTTCAATTTTTATGTCATTTGTTTTTTTAACTTTGCATTGCTTTGCCATTTTTATGCATTTTGTTTCCTTTTCATGATTTTTTTTAGTGAATTTCTTCATGAATTTATAGCGACACACTAAAACAAAATGTTTATTGCGTTATGGGTTCATGACAAACTTCACTACTGCTGTGGCTTCTTGCTTTTTGAACTCTCAAAATTACACGGATCTTTGATAACTTGCTAGACCTTTCAAACATGACAATAGGATAGGAGTCAAGGATTACATTTCTTAATTTAAAAAAAAATTAGGACTTTTCTCCTTATTTTTAAATAATTTTCTAAGCATATTAGATCATTAGAAATCCAAGCCCTAATCATCACAGTAGTTCAGAGACGAGAGCAACTGGGCGTAAATCAGAGTTCAATTCCCAGTTAGGGTGACTATGATTTTGAATAATTAAATTAAAATATTAATTCTTGGACTTGAATGTGCAATTCTCATTATGAAACTTTATAGCATGCATGAAAATCTATCATTATCTACAATAGAAATTAATCCCTTTGCAAGATAACTCTATTCTAATGAATTTGGTAATGTGTCAGGAAAATAGGATTGAAACACAGGAAAACCCTGATTGAAGAACAATCTCTAACAGTCTTCCTCTCCAGATAGTATTATGTCTCAAAATCTCAAAAACCTTGCGAAAGTTTACTGACAGGTTAATGTATATTTGCGGGCACTGATCACAGGAACAGGTGACCACTTGAAAGAGAGAATATTTACATGTACCTAATATAAATATTAATAAATCAGTTCCTGGAAAATAAAACATTTTCAGAGAAAAATGGCCATTACAGGATATGATCACATAAATGAGATGGATTTCATCAGATTTTGGAGAAGTTGCGTATTATAGCTCTGAAATAATTTACTATAATGAATATTACAACATCGCACAGAAAAAAATCGTGACTTAGTTATGAAGCTTTATAAATATTTTATTTACAAAATAACATAGAAAATTTAAACAATCATAGTACAAAATATTACACAATGTTATAAAAGACCCCTATTTGACTAGGAGAAAGCCATGAACATTTACAATAAACTTCTCAAAGTTTTCTCGAAATTTTGTTTTTTGCTGACGCTCTGTGTTCAATACAACTCCTGCAGTCAATGAGGTAAAAGCCTTAGCTAAACGTTCTGCAGCAACTTGATCTTCTTGTTGCAACAATAGATTTTGAACATATTCCTTATAATCATCCTAGAAAATAAAAATTGAAATTATGTAAGAATCTTAACACCTAAATATTAAATGCAAGTTTTAAATATTCATGATAAAACAAAAATATTGAAAGTGTCCTGGATATTATATTATACTAGTCCCATTTTCCAATAACTCCACAATCCCTAATAACCTTTAACTAGAAATAAATTTTAAATGAACTTTTCCCCATGTATAAATTTAGCAAATACTCTAAGTATCTATTACACAAAATGCTTTATTTATCCAGAGAGATCTTGAAAACTGATTCAACAATTCTGAATGTTATACTTGTACACTCTAACAAATAATACCGTTCTTATATTTGCGGAAATAATAATAATTACATCTGACGCACCTGGTAACAGCAGATTAAAATATATAACGTTGCACCAGTGCTGGACAATATATCAGAATTAACTTGCTGTGTGAGAAGTAGATTCATTATTATCTGCAATTCAACAATAATATAATTTAACACTGCCAAGAGTAAAACATAAGATTCACTTAAAAAATTAAGATGAAAAAATAATTAAAAAACAATTTTTCAGTAACCTGCTTTTTATTGTGTTTAATTTGTTAGCTTTATTAAAAACAGATTTTCTCAGTCAAGAACTGTTTTAATTTCTTTAGCTAATTTGAAATAATAAGTGGGGTATTGGTATAGTTGTTTTGCCTATCTTGGAAATATGGAATTGGAATCTTAATTTTTATTCAGAATGTGTTTATTAATAAAAGCAGTGAGATAAAAGTTCATTCTCAACATTTTGTAAATACATTCTAAGGCTGTCAGCTCAGAACTCAGGGTATGCAATTACGAGAGTCCTTATGAACTGGTAGTTTTGATGTTGTTGTTGTTATTATTATTATTTTTTTGTGAGGTGGGGCCTACGTCTATGAATTTAATAGTTATTTTATCAGAAAGAACAAATAGTGTATTACAAGGTTTGTAATATATACCAAATATTAAACTGGTCATGCTCCAAGAACTAAAGCTCTTTGTGTTAAAAAGTATAAAATAAATTGATAACAACTGTAGTAAGTCCAAAAGACGATAAGAATACAAACGGACAAAATATGTCAATATTACATACCTTCAAAAATGGTTTTAACTGTTCATAAATGGGTGTATTTTGCAGGCTAGCAGAATAAATATGAGTTCCAAGTGCTTGCAGAAAATCATAACATAAAATTATTATATCTTGGCCAAACTGGGTAATGCCCAATTCAATGGACCCAAGCAGTACTTTAATCATTTCATTGGGTAAGGATGCAACTTTCTGTGGATATATTTCACAAACAAAAGTAACCATTTTAAAATATTGTAGACAAAGGGATGGAAATTTTAATAAATCCACTGTCATTAAAGGCATGATGATATTCAGTCCATAAAGGCACACATCAGCAGCAGTAACTGTGCTTTCAGTCTCATTTGATGCATCTGAAATATATTAAAAAAATATCAAATTAATTCACAAGTTACATAATGAAATTTGATTTTATATAGACTGAAGCAAAATTAATTAATGCCAGGAAACTAATGAAGTTCTCATTAAGCCTGTAACCCAATCAGCTTATAATGATGATAACTATGAATGAAAAAAGAAGAATAACTGGACATAAAATACTATAAAAATGCTTCACACAGTAAAATTTGGTGATGCAGAACGTGTATAATCTGGAAACCTTCTCAACGTGAACAGAAACTCTGATCCTGGCTAAGTTTTGCTTTATTTGTTCAATTTGGAGTCTTGTCTAATGTTGAAAATAATAATCTTCCCTTTAATTCTACTATAAGCAAGTTTGAATGTAATAACATAAATATTCTCATATATCGTAGTTTTCTTTAAATATATAGTCATGCTTTAAATATTACAGTCATGCTTCACAGTTATAATATTGAAATTGCAGTGCATTTGCATGTAACTATAAAGCTTGTGATACAAAGTAAATATCGATTGGAACTACCTGCAGTTTGTTTATTAAATTCTTCTTTGGGACACTATGACAGTTCTTAAAATATTTTTTCATATTGCCTTTATTTTTCAATATCTCTCTTTTTTTATTTTAAAAACACTCAACTCCATAAAAAATATACTGGAGATTAATTTAATTTAGAGTCACAACCGAGGAGGGAGAGGGGAGAAGCACGCCAAAAAAATCATATGACGCCCGTAGAATCTATGGGCACACTATTCATACTGTATATCTACTTAAATCATGCTATTTTACCATTTGCTGACAATTCATAGAGGATTCTACATCAATAAAATACCTAAAACACTGCTAGATTTTATTTGCTGCTATTTAAGTGGTATTAAAGAGCTTTGGAAAATACTGATGTGCATGCCCTCTGCAGTGATATCTAAGGGGCATTCTTCAAAATTACTTCACCAAAACCTATCATTGTGAATAAAAAGTAATGTTTACTTCATTATTGCAATAGACACTAATGTAATGTTATGTGTGATGTTCTAATAAACTAATTAACAGAATTTAATTAAAATAAACAATTTTTTTTGTTATTTATATTAAAAAATCTTTTAAAATATTAATGTAAACATAAAAATTGGAACTTTTTATCAAAGTATAAGATCATTTCTTGCTTCTATGTTTATTGTTTTAGAACATGTAACCCTTCAAATATACCCCAAAACCTTACGACCTGTGGTGGAAAAAAGTTGAGCTGTGGCTACGACCTGAATGTGTTAACTAATTTTCTATAGTCACAAAAGTCATTCAGTATCTGCACTGAATACATTGTAAATATCTATCAATCAGAAAATAAAAGTAAATTTTAAATTAAACACAATTTCTTTACGTGAAAAGATATGACAGGGCTAGATAGGGACACTTATAGACTGCCACTCTAAGAAATATCCTGTTAGAACCACTGATTTAATTTAACAACAAAATTACATGTATCTATCAATTTAACACCATGTATAATTAATAATGGTTATATCTAATAACTTTATTATTTTTAATCATGCAAACAGTATAAGTACACTTTTATAAAAAAATTCTCTGATAAAATATTACATGCATTCAATATATTATAGAAAGGTGCCAGAAATGGAGAAGGGTAGCAAAAAATAGACACTACACAACTAATACAACAGAGTATATTATCTTATACATAATAATTGTCTTATTTTAAAGATTCATTAGCATTTGTGTTAATAACATTTTGTTATTCATTCAAGTTCTTAGAGACCCTTAGAGCAAACTTGACCATACAGATATCAAATCTTAGATGCAATACATATATATTTTAAAGAAAAATTAAGATATATGCAGTTTACCAGTAATATTATTAGAAAGAATTACCACTAAGGTTTCAATTATAGTCTTTGAGCATTATTATATGTCATCCACTGTTTTGTGTTACATTAGTATTTGATAACAGTACCTATTAGTGTGTTTAGAAGTTTCCTAAGCCTAAGTATAACATGAGAGCAGTAAAATATGTCCAAAATGAAAGAGATATTGTACGTTGAGATATATGAAATTTATTGGGAGGATTATTCAACATTTGGTAGCATTTAATAAAAATGGCTTAACAATCTAATTTGACCCAGGCATTTTGAACATGTCAGCAAATCATCAATAGATTCAAGTTGAGAATATGGATGAAATGATTCTTCATAAATACATGTGAAACAAAGTAACAAAACAAGAAAGAAGAATTAGTTACAGTCAATCTTATAAAAAGACATTTCTGACAACTCTCCATTTGAGTCTAAAACAAACTTTGCTGATCCTCAAAGGTTAATTAATTTAAAAACATGGGTGAAAAATCAATAATGTGAAGGTATATCACATTGTAGTATGACACTCAACATTTTTACTGCAAATAAGCCATAGTCAGACATTAATATTTTATAGAAATAACATAACCTTCATAAAATTCTATGCAAATATGAAAAATTTCAATATATATTCAACAAAGAAATGTTAGTGGAAACTACAAAGTAGATATGAATTGCACCAAAGCAATGTAGCAATTTCTAGCATTTACGTACAGAAAATATTAATTTCACGAACCAACTATAGAAGTAAATTGTGTTATTAAAAAAACTACACATTTTCATTAAAAATGTCAATTACTTGTGTGGGACCAATAGTAAGAAAATAAAGAAAAACCTTAATCCATTAAGTGTTACAAAAGGAGATAAGAACTCCAAAATACCTTTTCAAAAAATATTCCAGAATAGAAGTTGAAACAAAAAGGTTAAAGAAAATAACACTATACAAATTCATGTAAGAAAAGCACAAAACTGAATGTCTCAATTTTTACCCATCATTCACCTAGCAAAGGAGCATACTCACATCTACAAACATCTGGTAAAGACGAGCCAGACTGGATCAAGTTATCACTCCTGGTCAGCCCCATAGTGCGAAGAGCTGTGATGAAAAAATTGAATGCAAAGAAATCAAACAACCAAGAGCGAGTTTTCTATCAGGAAATGAAGAATTGAAGAAGAGAACAACAGGCATAATTTTAATAGAAGTTTTTGGCATCCCACATGGAAATAAACTTATTGTTCCTGGAAAGGAAATAAAAGTGGAGAAAAAAAAAAGATAAAACCGAAAATCTTTGATTAACAGATTTGTTCTTGAAGGCACTTGCACGTAAATAATAGATGTAATGCCAGATACAACAGATTCCAATCTGCTATAGATTTTTCTTTCGAACCAACAAATTGTGATTAAGTCAGTAACAATACAGAGCCATAGGAAAGACGACAGAAAAAAATTACTTTACTGAGAACAACCAATTTCAAGTGATTCTAAAAATCAAAGAAGTAATCAACAGGTACTCAAAAACAGTAAGGATAAACTTTTATGTTCACATTTGATAGTCCCATAGTGTAACACATTCCACTAGCTGAAAAATTTTCTTTAGTAGTAGGTTTGTTTCATAGTATTGATATATTTTCAAACTACATTGTATATAGGAGATGAAGCTAACCTTTCACAAAATCTCTAATTGGACACTGACAATAGTACATGCAAAAATTGTAACAATATTGAATGAAACCAACATTCAAAGTGTGTAATATAACTTTGTAATTAATAACTGCTATTACAATTAAAACAAAAAATGTAATACGTAAAGGAAATTGTAAGGGTCTGAATTTGCAATTAGTCAGAACTATATCTAGAAAAAAGCAACAAATGTCCAAGTGAGTGAAATGAAGGAAAAGAAGAACAGGACAAGAAGTAAAACATCTTGCCCAGTCAAATAGCACAAACCTTTTCCAAAATTATAATTCTTTAACAACTTATTTCCCAAATTCCTTGTGTGGTTGCAAAAGAATAAATAACAAGGAAAAAATTCATAACTTCAAATTATTTTGTGTTAAAATGGAATATGAAACGCAATATTATCTTATATTTTATACCATTATATATAAAATACCACTAATCAAAAGATTAATAAAAATAAAACAATGGCATAATCAGATGGTTTTCATATAAGTAAACTACTCAAACTTTACCTTAAACCACACATGATCATGAAGACAAGTGATCCACGATACTTATCCCTAATTATCTGCCAAAGCAAGCATTCAAAGTTTGGAGCTTAAGACTAATCCAAATGAGCTCTAAAAATACACCAAATGTTTTCAGGAAATTTATGTAAAACTTTTCTTGGAGTGCAACATGTGATAAAGGCACAATCCTGCCGTTCATGTTGTCTCCAATGTCTCTGAAGAGCCAATATATCATTGAAACAATGATCTCTTTGGTATCCAAAAGCATAACATAAGACACGAGTGTTCAATAAATTTTCTCCGAGTGTCTCTGTGAGTAGAATGTCAACATGTTACCAATCACAGATCACTAGCAAATAAACAGTATTAAATAAGGCAAGTTCGAGAGACATCCTCATGTATCATCTTAAAAGAAAATAAAAGATTATAAAATGTTCATATTCCAAACTGAAATTTAAATAAAACATTAGCAAACAATTTTTCTGAATATTCTACTCATTTCCGTAAAATTTATGTTATATATTTATTTCCTCACAAAATTCATAGAAAACTTTAATACTAATAAATTTTCAAAGTACTGACTGTTAATCAATGTTTTAGTGATTTCAATTTAGCTGCCTTCAACAGAAAAGTGTTCATCTGTCCATTCATAACGAGTATTTCCTATCAAGAGACATAGAGATTAATGTCAAGGGAATGAAGCACACTGATAAACCTGATTTTTTATTTTTTCTTTCTTAATAAACCTGAGCAGGAATTAAAATGAAATCGACACCGACTTTTGCCAACACAAATCAACTTAATAAGATGATTAGCCAAGAAATATCACTGATAGAAATCTACATGTATAAGGTTCATTAATCCCAACAAGTAATTTGAAAGAACATTGTTTTCAGGAAAGAAAGAATTTTAAAAGTATAGATAGTAATAAATGGAAAAATAATTAAATAAAGAAATTTAATTAGCTGGGAAACAATTGGACAAGAAGAAGAGGAATTGCAACACAAAATCAAAAATTTCAACAGAATAAAAGTGGCAATAAAAAATTATTTTAGAAAGAGCATGAACTCAGAGGTAAAATATACAGTTTAACAGAGTATATACAGTTTAACAGCAAAGCCAGCATTGGTTAAAAAACTTGGACCATGAAAACTAGAGACCTACAAAGAATACAAGCAGATGAGGATTTGAAGATATGCTAGCCAGTGTAACAAACCTAGACAGTCACAGAAATGAAGACATCAGAAAAAGGCTGGAGGAAAAAGAATTCAAGTGAAGATATAAAGGAATATCAAAGAAAATGGTTGAAATACATTGAGAGAACAGAAGATAACGTACTCCCAAAATTAGCCTTAAAATACCAACCTGTAGGTAACATAGAGCAGGTAAGACCAAAGAAGAGATGGAGACAATAGGAACAACTGATGGAATAACCACCATGCCTAATGAGCAGGGAACAGAACACACCTAAACCTTCTTAATAGTTCATAACAAAGACGAAGGCAAAAGCGAAAATGATGACAAAGAGGACGACAAAAACGAAGAGGAACAGGAAGACAAAGACGAAGAAGAACAGGAAGACAAAAACGAAGAGGAACAGGAAGACAAAGACGAAGTGGAACAGGAAGACAAAGACGAAGAGGAACAGGAAGACAAAGACGAAGAGGAACAGGAAGACAAAGACGAAGACAAACAGGAAGACAAAGATGAAGACAAACAGGAAGACAAAGACGAAGACAAACAGGAAGACAAAGACGAAGACGAACAGGAAGACAAAGACAAAGAGGAAGACAAATGATGAGAAGAAGAAAAATGAGAAGGAAGAGGGCAGAGTGGGGAGGAAGAGGAGGAGGAGAGGGAGAGAACGAGAAGAATAAAAAGATGAAAAAGAAGATGATGATTATATTAACGAAAACTGTGGAGGTAGTGGTGACGATGATGGTGATGGTGATGGTGATGATGATGATGATGATGATGATGATGATTATGAAGATATTGATATTTTGGATATTGATACTGCTGGGAATATACTGTGCACATTTTAGAGGAAATGCATTTTTCCATTTTTAAGCTCTTCTGTTTGAGAAAAATATACATGGAAATAGGAAGATTTTGTACCCCCAAACGTTAAAGCAATCGAAAGCAATATTGATCATCTGTGCATGCACAGTTCAAGTTTCATATCTTTTTTGTGCATCTGTGCATGCACAGAAGATCGAGACTGCAAAAACTCCCTAATATTTATTTAAAAATTACTGATCTATTCAAATATGTTTGCATAAAATAAAGTAAAAATACATGCAATGCATTACACTGTTTCTGTAATAAGGGTAAATACCTAGAGGGCTTAAGTCAATGAAATCTTTTGACAAGAGGTTGGTCAATAATTCCATAAGGAGAAGAATGTCTCGATAACTCTCTTCTTCTGCTGAAGACTCTTGACTGACCCGTCCTGTATTACTTCGTGCATATGCCTGTATTGTTTGCAGACAAGATTCATAAATTCTTTGGCTATCCACCTGTAATTAACATATAAAACATTTATTAAAAGACATAAATTATTTTGAAAAGAACATATTCTTGTATTCTATACCGTACATAGTTGTTTGTGTCACCTTTTCATTCATCTTGCACTACTATCGATAATTGCAGATATCTTTAAGATGCAAGAATAAATTCTATCTGGTAACAATACATACCTAATATTTGAGAAACTTTGAAAGAAAATACACGTACATGATCTACTTCTAGAATTAGCATTCACAAGCTCCAAAGGCTGCATTATTTTACACTGAATGATGGCTCGTTTAACCACTATTTTATCATTGAGAAATCTTAATCTTTGGCGCTTATTTGGAAAGTGAAAAACTCATGAAAAGTTTCAAGATAATGAAAGAATTAGCTTCTTTATTTCTCAACAATAAAAATACAAAAGCCAATTTAAGACGAACATGAAATTGCTCCAGATCCAACCAAAATTTTAAAAATACTTACACTGAGTGGTAATAACATGAAGAGGCATACGAAAAAAATTAATAAATAATAACAGCAGAAACAAAACAAGAATATCTCATCTGAACAGAACATATTCCACATCCCATGCTGAGCTTTGTCAGGTAAAGCCCATTTCCTAGAGAGGATTGCCAGTACAAAGTTCACAACACGCATTTAGGATAACTCTATTTCATAATAAAATAATAGCATTTCAGTAATAATAATATTTCAATAATATTTCTCCATAATCGATTCTTTTCCTTTTTTTTCTGGCGAAATTGAGAGGGATATTTTGATGAGTTATTTTTCTCTATCATCTTTACTCAATATTTTATCATGAGTTATATCATAATTGATTATTATTCCAATTGTTGGGTAATGCTCTATAACAGTGAGATTAAAACTAAGGTATCATGAAAAAAATAAAGCAGGAACTTTATCCTATTAACTAAGAGGCCATTAAAAATGTGCATTTGCTTTCAGGTGGAGGTGTTACAACTGAAATGAGAACAATGAGAAAGGGGTTTGGAAAATGAATACTCTCACGGTATGTTTTAGTGCTATTAGTTTTGTGTTAAATGAAAAGAAAAATTATCTTCTTTCCAATCTCAAATTGTATTCAAATGTACACTGAACTATGTTGCATAATATTTATATTTTTATTATCAATTACAAATAAATATTTTATTTTAAATAATTGTAATATAAAATGTCCCTCAATTTCAAATTAACTTTGATTTAACTCAGCAATGGAGAGGATTTCAAAAAGGAACATTCAACTCGAAGTGAAGGAGCAGTATTTTAAGGATCTTGAAGTTGGAGAAGGAAGTTATTGCAAATATCCAGAAATGTGAATATCTCTAAATAAACTTGTTTGGTTTTTAGTCCTGAGTCTTTAACACCATGTTAATTCCAGAATCCTAGACACTTTGAAGCATTATTATCAAGTGATAAATTACAGATAGGTGTAGGCAATTCAAGGCAAATAAAACTTTGAAACTTACTTAAGCAGGGGGGAAAATATTGACTTGGAAGTGAAACTTACACACTTAATTCAAATCCACCCTTTTTGTTATTGTCAGTAAAAAATTTCTGTGTACTAAATATATTATTAAAATAATTTGTTTGTGAAAGTGTAAGCTTCCACGGCAAAACTCAATATATACTTGGCTGTCAGCCAGATGCCACATTCTAGGTACAGATGCCAACACTTCGGTCTTCATACTGCAGCCTTCAAGGCAAAATGAATAGAGGTGAACTCTGCAAGGGATAGACATAGGAGATAGGTCCCAGTATAGATATAGTTTGCTTCTGCGGTGATAGATTCTAAAACATCCTGTATACATTAAAGAATATGAGAAGCCAATGTTTTTACATGTAACCAATGACTAAACATTGCTTGTTATAGGCAACAAATCTTGGTACCTGAGTTATACTCGGCTCCAGCCACTGGAATTAAAAAGGTAGCCAGAGCCATTCTCAAGCATGGGTTTGAAAGTGTTAATATAAAGTTAACATAGTATAAATGTTAATTAAATTATCTTACAGTGAAGACAAAGATCACTTTATGTCCAGATATTTAATAAATAATAGAGGAATGTATTTCATATTGTACCAGAAAATACACATATCTCTAAATAAGACAAGAAACCAAACAATTTAAAAGAAAGATACATTTTCTATTCACTACTCCACAGCAACAACTTACACACATCATGCAATCACTATGGTCTAGACACATTTTCTTGAGCTTTCAAATACCTCATTCTTTTAACAAACTTAATTGAAATATGAATAAATGAATGTTCTTGACAATATTTGTTAAGTTGCTAAGTGTTGGTAATATTTGAGAAAAATGTGCTTATGTGCTGTAATAGAAATTACTTGCAGCAACAATCAAGCTACAAATTTGAATTGATAGAATTGCAACAGAATTAATTTACTCGCAAATTCCTCATGTTTATTGCAATAAGTGCTCAAGAAAATGTGTGGTTAGTACCAAGAAATGTTTTATTTATTTATTATTATTATTATTATTATTATTATTATTATTATTATTATTATTATTATTATTATTATTATTTATATATTTATTTTGAACTTCACAAAAATTGAACATTTCATATGTTTTTCACAATTAAAGAATCATAAAAACGTAAATGTGTACATTAAAAGAAAAGGAAAAAAGGAGAAAAAAAAGAACTATGACTTAGAATTGAGAAAAAAAGAAAATGTTTAAAAAATACATAATAAAGTGAATATTCTCTTGGTTCTGTACCAGAAAGATGATAATTTTTTGATTGTGATGTTATATTTATATTATTAGATATGTTTCTGAACAGTTATTACATTCTTTATATACACGGGCTAGTCGATGATACCGTTATAGAATGTTGTATGTCCCTCACAACAAAATAAAATTGCAGCTTTGAATTCAAAGACATATCAAACATTGAAGAGGAAAATAAGTACACAAAATTTGTAAAACAAACCTGATTTTTTTTATGAAGACAGAAAAGAAACCAATTGTAACGAGTATTACTAAGCAATACTTCTGGAACTCTGTCAGAAGCTGCAAAAATATGACTGTAGTTTTTTCTTTCATATAAGCAGATAAAATCACTCTTTTCTTTTATTAATTTAAAATAATGTTCCCAAAACATCAGACAATTAAGAAATATATCTATTGTTATTCACAATATTGTTTTCAATAAAATTTCATTCATTTGTGAAATAATTATACCAGAAAACTATTTGAATTGCAAAGCCCAAGTTTCTGTGACTGGTGTCAACAGATATACTTCGCTGTCTGAGACACACCACTAGACACAATTGCTGTTTCAGCCGTTATGCTGTGATCTTTCTCAGGGCAAAATGCCATTTGTATTTAACCTGTTTTTTAACTGATCATCTATATAACAATACAAATTTTCAATACAAATATGAGGAAGACTGATTAAATCAAAACAAGCGAGAGGGGAAAGAGGTAAAAGAACAAGAAAAGTTATTGTCCATCTTACTTTATAATGAAGGTATAAGATAGCTGTTGTATTACTTTAAATAAATGGATATTGACCATGTACTATTTAAGAGACAATTAGATTCAAAAACTCCTTGTATTGAAATTTCAATTCTAAATATTGGGATCTTTTGCAAATACAAGAATCAAGAGAGTTAAATGACACCATCTAATTTAAATTTTTAAATTAAGTATTTATTTTTAATCTATTTACATCAATATGGTTCCAAAAAAGCGAGATTAAAGAGAACAAATATCTATCTCAAAATGAGGAAAAGTTGAAAAATTATATTTATAATTTTTATATTTCAGCCTGAAAGCCTGACATTTCTCATTGTAATCTATTCATTAATATTTAATTTTTATGTCACTTCAAGTATACATTTTTCTAAATGTTAGTAGTTTTCATGCAACATAAAATTACATTATAACATTTTCCAAGTTTCCAAATCTAGATTTTCTCAAAAAACACTTCAAATATTTTCTTTAAATTTTTTGTACAAACAAAAAACTATGCTCAAATCGCATAACAAAAACATTATTTGATTAAAACTTTTGAATTTTCAATAAGAACACATGTAATTCTTTTCAGAATATCGTGTATGTTAGAACTTAGACTACAGTCTTATTTATAATTAAATGTATTTGTTCTCACAAATGCTTCAAATGATTTCTTAAGAAGTTTCTCGAAATCACTGGTTTTCTTGTAAATATTTCATTTCTTATTTACATTAATAAAACAGCCTTAGATGTGGTCTAGAATTCACTAGGGCAGCATCACAGGTCTATAACAGGTCAATACTCTACGTCTTTTGTAAATGTAAGGCATAAGACAATAAATTCAATGCAGGAGTGTTATATATTAAATGGCAGGAGGAATTTTATGATGCTACACAACCATTACAAATAATACAAGAAAGTAAAAATGTAATTTTTTTTACTGAAGGCTATCTGATCTCTTTTGTAGGCAACATTGCTTTAGTAATCAATGAGAGTTCTTGGACAATTGTATTGAAAGAAGCAGAAAAAAAAGGATTGACAGAAGCAATGTAGCTACCAGATAATTTTTTCACATTAAATGGTAGAGAAACAGTTTATATTACTTTTGGTAGTTTAAGTGTATAACAAAAACTCATCTTGTCATGTTTATGTTGGTCAGCAGCCATATAGGGAAATATAGTTCGAGGAAGAATCCATGATCCTATTTCAGAACCACTATGTTTCATTTATACAACAATACTAAAAGTAATATTTCACAAAAGTCAATATTACCACTCTGTACATCTGTTTGGTGGCTATAATATACCTAACTTAAAAAAGGCACTGCTGAGAAACTTCCACTCTCTTAAAAACACCTATTTTCAAAAACTGGCCACTAGAACTCCATTTTGCAGCGCCCAGTAGCTTCCACCACCAGGGGCCCAGTAGCTTCCACCACCAGGGCTCAGTAGCATTTACTTTCTCACATTATTTGTAACTTGCGATTTTCGAAGAAGAAGAAGAAGGAGAAGGAGGAGAAGAAGAAGGAGGAGGAGAAGAAGAAGGAGAAGGAGGAGGAGAAGAAGAAGAA